>RJWK010001323.1:0-43237 GCA_004363435.1 Platanista minor | reverse complement strand
GCACTAAACCAACTAATGATAGAGCCTTTGCCCTATCAGACTCTATTCAGAAACCAGAGGAACTTGGTTTGATATATTCCTTTTTTGTGAATTAGTTCAGGTGGCTCCTTCATAAGCACTCACACAGATTTCAGGGATATGTAAAAGACATCTGTTTTGAGCTATTGCCCTTGGAGGTGGTGAGGCTTTACGCTGACTCATTCACACCCTCTCACCTGACCTCCCATAACCCAGCACATATATCAGTAAAGCAGTTGGTGCAGGTTAGGGATTTAATCTGTGTTGACTGGAGCTGAGGCTCTCTTTCACTAAGTATATTTGCCTGTATGGAAATGAGAACCCTGACCTTGGCCTCATTAGCACTCTCTTCCAAACAGCTAAGTGAATCAGCCGCTGGCACATACAAATAATAAACCGAAAACAAGCTTGGTTGAGAGTGATATTAAGGTGCACAGAAGGCCATTCTTTTCCCTTTAATCCCTTGGTGATATGAAGCAAAATTTCAAGCTCTCTAATACCCAGAATCACAGTTCCATCCTTACTGCTGCCCTGCTTTTGCCTTCTGTGCCCCCAAAACAAACATACAAGTAGGAGGTATGACTTTTAGTCCATACAGAAGGGTTTATGTGAAATGTCCCAATATTTCATTTTGTTCCTAAATCAAAATAGATCTGAAGATAAGTCCTCATCACACTGGGCCTCTCAGTGTTGTGAGAAAGCCCCTGAGAACTTACCTAGGTCATGTCAGTTGGATGAAGCCCTCTTGTCTTCAGTCCACACCAATCACCAACCATGTGCTCGTTGTCCAAGCTCTTGCACTCCCTTAAGTTCAGGCAGCTCTGCTGATTCCTGCCAAGCTTGCACAGAACTCTTTGCCAGGGCTGAAAGGCCCAGAGTCTAAAGTCCAGTCTGTCTAGGGGCACCCCACAGTCTCTCCTCTCCAAGTTCTTCCCCAGGGTGCTTCAAGGGAGCTGGGCATGGGTCTCGGCTACATGAAGAACAAACCAAAGACCACCATTCTTTCGCAGTCTTAAAGAGTTTCTCTTGCTCTCTGCTTCTGTCTCCCCTAGGATAGGGTTTGGGGAGGAGGAAAGGAGGAGAGAAAATAAAACAAGAATATGTAAATTGACATTTCAATTATGCAAACATATGCACATATCCTAACAATATCACCTATATCAACATATCAAGCCATATAGCTGGTTTTGATTTGAAACTCTATTGCTGATCAGCTGTGAGTACTCAGATAAGCTACCTAAAAACAGAAAGCGTCAGTTTCCTTATCTACACAATGGGAATACACTGTAGGCTGACTATTTTATGTACAAGCCTATTATGAGGACTAAAGTAAACAGCAATGACTTTGCATTATTTATAATCTGTATCCCATTACTATTTCATATATCTTCTATGTCATCCTCAAACACTGTCAAAGATGTGATGGTGTTTTACAGCGAGCAAAGAATGGCACAACAGTTATATAATGTTGTCCTTTTTGAATGAAGACCCAGTAATCATATCTTGATATATTTTAAAAATTTTCTTCCATGGCTGCCCTCAACTACTACATTGCATATCACATATTCCTACATTCTAATAATTGTGAAGAACTTTATTCCAATTATTTTCCCATTATCTCTCATGCTCAAATCCAAACTTCTATATGATGGCCCTATATTTGGGCAGCTGTTAATCTAACAAATACTTTTTACTTTATATCAATTTAAAAATGAAAGGGCTACCAAAGAACGCCTTCACCATCTTGTCTTAGGGCTATGTTAAGTCTCTGGGCATAATCTCATCTGCAGGGATCTTGATCCCACAAGAGATCAAACTGGTTCACTGCATAGCAAACATCATGATGTTTGAAACTGATGACTAATAGTAGCATGTACTACGTTAGATGCCTAAGACATACACTTACCAAAGGGGAGAAGTAACAACCCTTGAAAGCTAGGAGTCAGCCACCTAGATGAGGTTTCTAGGAGTCCAATATTCTGGATCATACTAGGATATTCCCTCCAAAGTGAAAGAAAAGTTGTTGCACCTTGCACCAACTATAACCAAGAATAATTTTGATCATGTGCTGGCCCTCTGTATTTTGGAGACAACATTTGGCACATCTGAGTGTGGTCCTCTGACCAATTTGGTGTATAAACCACAATGCAGCCAGATATGTGTGGTGACCAAGTAAAAGAAGGCTTTGAAACCAGTCCAGGATGTAGACTCTAGACTAATCCTGCACAAGCTATACTGCTACATGGGCCTTATGACCCAGCAGATCCAGTAGCACTTGATGTTTCCATGGTAAATAGGGATCCTGTATGGAGCCCACGGCAAACCCCCTAAGGAAAACCATGGTGCACACCCTGAGGGTTTGAAGTAAAGAGGTGCCCTCTTTTCCAGAAAATTGTTCTTTTGAGAAACTTCTCTGCCTTGCTATTGGACCTGATAGAGAATGAACCCCTGGCCCTGTGACTTGAGCCGCCCATAACTGACTGGGTATTATCTGATTCATTAGGTCACAAAATTAAGCATGTACAGCAACACTTCATCCCCCAGTGGAAATGCTATGTGTAAAATCAGGCTCAAAAAGATCCCAAAGGAACAATAAAGTCACAAGTGTGGATAGCTCAGGCTTTTATAGCACATTCTTCTGCTGCACTGCCATCCTTCTTTCATCCACTGCTAGGTTTTTATGGAGATCTGCCTGTGAAAAAATGACTGAGGAAGGGTCTGGTTTACAGACTTTGTTCTCATTATACTGGCAAACTAGGAATAAAGCACTATAGCCATAATTGGGAGTGTGCTTAAAAAAACAAAACAAACAAACAAAAACACTGGAGAAGGGAAATGCTCTCAGTAGGAAAATTTTTAAGCAATATATCGCAATGCCCACTTAGACTGGACTGAGAGATGGCCCAAAATATGGACAAACCTACACTGCTTCATGGGTAATGACTAATGGTTTGGCTGGATCATCGTGGATTTGGAAAGAAAGGATGGAAGGATTGTCTGCAAGGCAGTATGTAGATGGACCTCTTAAATTGGCACAGAGCATGAGGATATTTATGTGAATCTTAAGTGTTATGTGACTGCTCACAAAGTCATATGCTGTAGACGAAGCTCTCAATAATCAGGTAGAAAAGAAAGCCTATTCAATGGACGTCTGTCAGTTTCTTTCTCCAAACACCCAGGTGCTTAGTCGATAGGTTCATGTACACAAGACATAGCATCAGGAACAGGGGTTGCATACGGGCCCAAAAACACGGAGGTCCCATCACCAATTGTTATCAGTTATCTGGTTATCAGTGATCTGATGAGGTCTAGAACTGAGAAGACTCTCTAAGGCATCTCTTAATCATTCATTATGTGCAAAAAAAAGAGACAGGACTGAAAAATAATTTAGACCATTGAAGAATGAAGGTATGGGTCGCCTCATCAGGTAAAGAACACTAACCAGCTGGCAGAGGCAAAGGAAATATAGAATGGGTGGTAGAAAAAGGAATTTATAAATATCATCAGTTCCAGAAATAACTGGACCAGTTATTTCTGTGACCAGTTCCAGAAATAAAGTAACAGATGTGAATTGTTTCTTCCTCACTTGTTTCCATTCGTTTTCTTTCTCCTAACTCCCTATTATTTTATATAAAAAGTGTTGGTGACAATTAAATTTATAATAGTCTTCAATGAAAAAAAAGATAATTAACATCACTTGAAGAGGGACATGAAGAGCATTAGAGATGTGTGTCTCTGTTTTTGGGGGGTAAGAAGGTGAAAGTATGTATTTACAAAGGGAAGTTTTAACTTGCCAGGCAGAAGCATGACACTGTTATTGTCGTATAGAAGTTTTAAAATGGGTAGACGAGAGTGTGTGAGGAATTGGTAGCCAGAGGGTGGGGGAATCTGTGATCCTTTATTTATGTACTGTCTCTCACCTTTCTACATTGTGCCCTGTGACTCTGGGGCTGGTGATGTAAGGACCACATTTCTAAGACTCTTTTTGCAGCATGTTCCAGTTAGATTCTGCCAGTGAGAGGTATTATGTGGGGAGACTGAACGGGAGGAGAAGAGAGATTTTTCCCACCTCCAGCGGCTGTCAGCATCTTTCCAGCACAAATAGGCAGCAGACTCTCGCATCTTTTGGCACCCCAGGACAGCCATGCAGGACCCCCGCAGGGGCTAGACACAGCCATGCTGCCCTCTCAGAAGTCCCAGGAGCCCCAGCACTAGCTATGAGGCACCCCCTCAGAGGTCTGAGCACAGCTGCATGGCCCCCTCTCAGCCAACTCAGCACAGCTAAGCCGTGGCCTCTCCCACTACACTCCGAGCTGAGGTAGCAACTTCTCACCTCTGCTCCTCACTTCTGCTGTCTCCACCTTTGTTTATTTTGTTCTCCTAGCCCTAGGGGTGGTAGCTACTTCTGATTTACTGATCTCTGGGTTAGTTTACCATCCTTTTCCTTTCTTTCAGGCTATTAATCCCTTGTATTGAATCCCCTCTGTTTAAAATACCTACTGTGGTTTCTATTTTCCTAACTAGACCCTGACAGATACAATATAAATTAAAAGTTGATAATAAAAAATGTTTAAACACAAGCCAAAATAAAAATATTTAATATTTATAAACATCTTTTATTATTCTGAGTTTTAAAGAATTAAACTTCCTCCAGAATTTGACCTCTTTCTATCCCTGGACAGTGTGAAACCTCACTTTCCCTTGGGATCACATAATTGTATGTCAGTCTACCAAGTGGCATTTTACCCAGCTTCTAGTCTTCTTCCCCCAAACACGGAAACAGGATACATATCCCCTCCTACAGTGCTGAGAATAGAGACTAAAACCACTGTTTAGATGTGATTGTCAGGAAGTCAAAACAATGACTTTTTTTCAAAAATTGCAGTCTCAGCATGTGCCCATTACACAGAATGCTTTCCACTTCTCAGATCATGTGCTATAAAAACACAGTGAGCCACTTCCTGTCTTTTGGTGGGGGTCATGTGGGTCAATCTTTAGACTGAATTGTGAACTTCCTAGTTCTATTAAATGTCATGATGAGAACAGCGATTTGGGCAGACATGTGTGCTAATGCTACTTGGAAGAAAATTTGTGAAGGACTGGCTCCTGAGAAAAAACACTCTTCCTTGGGAATGTGACAACATTTACAGACTTCCTAAAAGTTCTGTAAAACTGAGGTATTTTCAAAATAGAACAGTGAGCAGAACAATAAGGTGCTCTTCCTTTGCTTTGCATTTTATTTCTGTGACCCACCCCCAATCAGCACCTGTACATAAGAGCATGACATAGTTCCCATGTGGAAGCTCCTTTGAAAAGCGAGGTGAAAGGGAGCCTCTAGGATAAAGTGAGGGCTCCCATGACCATGGATATTGGAATTCCTATTGTGGATAAACTAGCAATGGAAAACTTCTCAGTAATACACTTTCTTTTCCATTACTTATTAAGTTCATCCCACAGAGGTGGAGATGGCAACTTTCCATTGTACTGGGAGACCAGGACTCGAGTTTAGTGTCATCCTTGCTTCTGCAGGTGGGTAACAAGCAAGATAATAAGATGGGCAAGATCAAGATAATATGATCGTTCACACTGCCATCATGGGCCTCCTCTTAGCCTATTTCCAATGGGCTCTTATTTTAAAGGAGGCTCTGACCCTTCTCTAACTTGTCATGTTACGAGTCACCCAGCTTTAGCAATTGTCAGGCTACAGAAAAAAGAGTGAAGAGGAGAAAAAAACAATCTAGCCGTTTTTAAATATTTTAAAAAAGGACAAGGCCACCCTTTTGAATGTGAACTGTTGCTTATTATAAGAACAGCTGTTTTGGCCATTGGCCTACAGATGAGGTCTAAGAGGGAAGATTTTTTTTTAATGAGGAAAGAGCACAGGAATATTGAGAAAGGATACTGCTTTTCCTAGGTGGCTAGTCTTTCTAGCGGTACTTTACCTAGATCTTCTCCTGCTCCAAACCGAGGAACAGATTAGGTTGTCCCACTGAGAGTGGAGATTTGAGGTTTGGGAAGACCAGAAAAATCACTGGAACCTAAGAGAAATATCACCTCCTCCAGAGATAATTAGTTTCTCCTTCTCCATACTTCCACTTCCACATCTGTTGTAATTATTTGCTTAGATCTGTCTCTTTGCTGGAAGGCAGGAAACACATCTATTCATCTTGGCATATGCCCAGCATTAGCCAGTGCCTGGCACAAGAGGGTTCAATGAATGATGATCAAGTAATGATTGAACAAAGGAGGCATGCTTGGAAACTAGGTCTTAACCTCAGTAATGAACCTGCCTGGATATTCAGAATTGTTGGCAGAGGTTGGTTCAGAACATTGTTAAAGCACATTACCTGAAGTTTCAGGATTTTAGCAATAGGAAAAGGAATGATAAAGAAGCCAGGGGCCCCCAGGTCAAGAACACAATGAAGGAAGGGGAACATAGAGGAAAGGGCTTCCTGCTGACGATGTGTTCTATAGCCCCAAAGACCTTACCTCTGAAAGCCATCTCTCACCTCCCTCCCTTTAAGCCTTAGGATATCAACTGCTCAGATCACCCCAAGTACATGATTATATGCACACACACATGTGTGTGTGCAAAATATAATGTCTTTCCTATCAAGAAGTCAGGCTTCCCTCATGGCACAGTGGTTAAGAATCCACCTGCCAATGCAGGGGACACAGGTTCGAGCCCTGGTCCGGGAAGACCCCACATGCCGTGGAGGAACTAAGCCCGTGCACCACAACTACTGAGCCTGCACTCTAGAGCTTGCATGCCACAACTACTGAGGCCCACATGCTTAGAGCCCGTGCTCCGCAAGGAGAAGCCACCGCAATGAGAAGCCCTCACACGGCAATGAAGAGTAGTCCCGCTCGCCACAACTAGAGAAAGCCTGTGGGCAGCAGCAAAGACCCAATGCAGCCAAAAATTAATTAATTAATTTTTTAAAAAAGGAAATATGTCTCATTGCCAGAGGCTGACTTCTTTTTTTTTAATTTATTTACTTTTATCTATTTTATTTTTGGCTGTGTTGGGTCTTCGTTGCTGTGTGCAGGCTTTCTCCAGTTGCGGCAAGCAGGGGCTACTCTTTGTGGCGGTGCGTGGGCTTCTCATTGCAGTGGCTTCTCTTGCTGCGGAGCACGGGCTCTAGGCACTTCAGTAGTTGGGGCTTGCGGGCTCAGCAGTTGTGCTCGTGGGCTCTAGAGTGCAGGCTCCGTAGTGGTAGCGCACAGGCTTAGCTGCCACGCGGCATGTGGGATCTTCCCGGACCAGGGCTCGAACCCGTGTCCCCTGCATTGGCAGGTGGATTCTTCACCACTGCACCACCAGGGAAGCCCAATGAGAAATATTTCTTAAAGTATTATGAGCAAAGGAAAAACAAAAACAACAACAAAACCTCAGACAAAAAACAGAGAGAAAAAAATGGTGAATAGTTGAAGTCCTGAAATAACACCCATTCAAAATGATTGTTTGTTATTTAGAACGAATGAAATGCCCTTTTATATTTATGTATATGAGGAGGGCTATCCTAGCCAGGCTGGAGTTGGCTCCCCTGCATGGTTCCCCTCAGAGTCTCTCAACACTAACTAGGTCTGGAAATCAAGACCCCAGGGACTAGCAGGAGACCGAAATGCTGCCTGAACACTGGAGATCACTCTAAATTATGCTCCCTTTCCTTGGGACAGGCTTCCAATTTGGTTCTGATCATATTCTTGCCAGTTTCTCCCTCAGGCTTTGGAGTTCTGGGCCTATATCTCAGACAGGTGATTAGAGCCTTCTGAGATGGAAACCAGGGTGCCTGACATCAAAGCACCATCCTCTTTGGTTTACCTACTCTTTGATCCGTGGCCTGTACCTGTCAAAGATAATGCACAGAAAGAAATCAAGAGAACTAGCTCACTTATGAACTGTCAATAAAAGAGCCTAAATAAAATAGTGGTCAACCAAATCCAGCACTGAATTGAAAGGATCCACAAATGTCGGGGACCTTTATAATAGAGGGAACAGACTGCAACACCTGAAACCATTGATGAATCACTAAACATAGGAAAACAGAGTTGCATGTGCCTCCTAATGTGATACAAAATCAAGGGTACAGCATCACTTCTGACATATTCTTGCTTAAAATTTGCACTTGAGTCTAATCAAGGCTGTAGGTCTAACTACCAGTTGTAGGAAATGCGAGGGAAAGGAGACTCTTTACAACCACAGGATGCAGTCAATTGAATCTTGAAGGAAGGAGGGTGAACAAATGACCCCATTTCTTTAACAAAGCACGAAGAACATAAAAAGAAAGGGAGAGATCTTGTTGATTAAGAGACTTCTTAAACCACTGATTAGAAAAAGCTCAACATTTGTGGCAATTGGAGAAAACTGAACTTGGACAGGTTATTAGATGTCTCTAAGAAAACAGTATTAATTGGTACTTTTGTTAGACATCATAATGACATTGAACTTACATTTTTTTAAAGTCCTTATCTGTTAGAGAGCCACATTATAGTATTTACGGGTAAAATGATAGATTGCCCTAGAGTTTGCTTTAAAACATTCCACCAAAAAGGGAAGGATAGAAAAGTTGAATCAAGAATGTTGATAATTATGGAATCTGGGTATAGATTATATGAGGATTCGTTATGTTATTCTCTACACTTTGAAGTTTCTTTGAAAATTTTCATAACTAAAATGAAATAAAAATAAACACCACGACCAAATAAGGGAGTTTCCAGAAATGCAAAAATGATTTGAAAGTTAAAATACTTCACCATGACAAAAAGTTAACGGAGAAAAATCATTTAATCAACTTAATAGACCCTAAAAAGGTCTTTGAAAAGTTCAATACGTTGTCCTGACTTTAACAACAAAAATATTGGAAACAACAGAGGATCTGGTAAATGTATTTAAGTATCTCCACCTGATAAAATACCATGCATTTGTTTAAAATGATGTTAAGAGAGAATAGTGACATGGAAACATACTCAAGATGTACCAAGTAGAAAAAAACTTTCCCAGAAGATTACGGCATGATTTCATGTTATATTAACATACATACCAAAGTGTGGAGAGTGGCTAAATGTGCATTTGGATTTGCTGTTGTTTGTGGTTTTCATTTTTTTCCTTGTACTTGGCTGTATTTTCCAAAATGTCTACAGACAACACATATTACTTTTTTAATAAGGGAATAGCACACAATGTTATTTTAATTTTTTTGAAACTCCTGTGGTCATTTCTTCAGTCTCAAATACACCTAAATTAACCCTGGTCTTACTAACATTTCTCCATTTTGCCCAAAAGGATGTCTTAAGAGACTTGTCAAATGCCTTGTTGGCATTAAAGTCCAATGTTTGCAGTGTTTCCTGTGTAATAATGTTATTGAAATAAAAATCAGAAGACCCTATTGAAACACGGTGTACATATTAAACATCTTGAACTACACTGAGATTATTAGGTTATATCAAATGCATTTTAAATAATTCCTATTGTACAACTCTGCATAAAAATGGCACAAAGTTTGAGAAAATGAAAAAATGGAATCAGTTTTTATGCAGCAGGAGATTGGGAATTTATCCTTTTTCATTTTCCTTGAGATGTTCCAAAGGACAAGAAACTATGTAGTACATTTTAGAATGATTTGTATCCAAAGTGGATTAAATTGTTAAAATTTCAGTAAGAGGCTTCAGTTATCTCTCTCTTTCTCTCTCTCTCTCTCACACACACACAATGTAGTACTTCATGAGATACTTCTTTGCTGCAAGAGTATGAGAGACAAACCCATGATTTTCTTAACCAAATAATAAATGAATTATTAGGAAATAGAATTAAACTTTATTATGAACTTGCTTTAAAAAGGGCATTCCCTAAGAAAAGTATAATTAACCTTTAAAAATAAGCTCTTGAGATATCACTGAGCTGAAGGAACAATATGCAGGCTACTATTTTCATTCAAATAACTAAACTTGCCTAATTAGCACCCAGACTATTGTGACTTGAGAGGGAGCATGGCCTAATGAAGGTCAGCTGGACTGCATGCTGAATAAAATGCAAGAATATTAGGTAGCATTGGCTACTGACCTTCCTCCTATATTTAGTTTTTTGCATCCCTGAAAATACAAAACTATCTTTAAAATGCTCATTTTCTAAATGACCCGGGTGGACTTGACATGAGATGATCCTTGACTGGTGTAGCCTGACAGCTGTATGATACTATGTCCTGAACTTTTCTTCTAATAAAAGAAATACACTGATCCAAGTTCTCATATAATCTAAATTAAATATATCTAATTTCTATATAAATTGTTGAACTGCTATTTTAAGTGAATAGGTTTTACCCTATTTTTTCTCATCCTTTTGACACAGGTTCCAAACCACTGACTGGAGAAATATATAATAATGAAAGTAAAAATTTATAATACTGAAAGTTTCAACTTGAGCCAAGTTTTGAAATACCATGAGACTTATATTAATAATAGTATCGTTTATTCATTTAATTCCAGTGAATTCAAGAGCTACATGATATATCAAAGTACCTAACAATCTTTTTTTTGTTATTCTTAAAAATTTTTGATATATGTTATATTGGCCTACAAACATGGAATTTTAGAAACTGGGAGAAAAGCAGATCATTTTGCCTACTCTTTTTACTTATTGTTGCAAATTCTAAAGTAGACTTGGAGATGCTATATGATAGGATGCTACAAAACATTATTCTTTAGGGTTGAAGTTTCTGTTTCCCGCCAACCTAATAGGGAAAAAGAAAATGCACACAGACACAGACACACAGACACACACAGACACACAGACACACAGACACACACACACACACACACACACTGCAGTGAATAGAACCCAGTGTTGATATAAATAAATCCCTTTACAGTGGAATGATTTTATCCATTACCAACTTATTCACATTTAATTTCTACTCACAAAACTTGAAATAGTTCTTTTCTGTTGGGCACTAGTCTTTCTGAGGATTTCTCCAGAATCTATAGTTCTAGCCATGCTCTCTCTTTCCTAAGCTCCAGATCCATATTTCTACCAGCCTCCTGCTCATCTCCATCTGGATGACTCACAAGAACTCATTTTCCCCAGCCTATATCCAACCCACTTCTTCCTTCAGGGCTCCTAAACTCAGAAAATGCAACTGCCAGCCACATAGTCATATTATCATGAGGGTTGGAAATCTTCCCTTACTGCCCCTGCTTCTTTAGATACCAAGTCCCAGAGAGCCTATGAAACATTCCTCAAATGTATATATTCTATTATATTACCAATGGCTTTGTCCTATTAAGGTCATCCTTTCCTTTCAAGAATAATATTTTAAAGGATTCTGAATAGACTTCTGTTTCTGGCCAACACAAAATAACAGTATAATTGGTGCCCTGTAACTGTGAGTTCCACATTCAAAGATTTAACCAACTGCAGATTGAAAATACTCAGCAAGGACTTCCCTGGTGGCACAGTGGTTAAGATCCGCCTGCCAATGCAGGGGACATGGGTTCAATCTCTAGTCCAGGAAGATCCTACATGCCGTGGAGCAACTAAGCCCATATGCCACAACTACTGAGCCCGTGTGCCACAACTACTAAAGCCCGCACACCCTAGAGCCCGTGCTCTGCAACAAGAGAAGCCACCGCAATGAGAAGCCCACGCACTGCAACAAAGAGTAACCCCCACTTGACGCAACTAGAGAAAGCCTGTGCACAGCAACAAAGACCCAATGCAACCAAAAAATAAATCAATAAATAAACAAATAAATGAAAGGGTGTTTTTTTTAAAAGAAAATATTCAGCAAAACAATTCCAGAAAGTTCCAAAATCAAAACTTGAAATTGCCGCACACAGGTAACTATTTACATAGCATTTACACTGTATTTACAGCTATTTACCTAGCATTTACATTGTATTAGGTATTAGAAGTAATCTAGAGATGATTTAAAGTATACGGAAGGATGTACCATTTTATATAGGAGACTTGAGAATCCACAGATTGTGGTATCCACAGGAAGGGGGGATGGGGCTTGGAATCAATCCCAATGCCCACCCCCATTCCAGGGATGACTGTAACTGAATTTATCCTGAAACAAATAAACATTTCTGCATATGAAACAACGGTTCACAAAACTTCGGTCATCAGGCAACAGAGGACAGTGATCCTTGACACACAGGAAACAAGATTGGCACTATGATTGCCTTAGCTTTGCACTTAGAAAAAATTTTCATGCTTGGCACAGGGAGGGGAATCCAAGTGGAGCCTGTCTCCCTGAGTTGAGGAGACAGAATTGTGAGTGTGAGGAAGCCAAAGCATCTAGAATTCACAGCGCAGATTACCAGAGGGAAAAGAGCTGGACATCTGCAGAGTGTAACCCTTGGTGTTCAGCCGAGCACTGATCACTGCATGTGGGTGAGGCCAAGCTAAAAACACAAAACGAAACTGAAAATATTAAAGGGAATAATACCTTATTCTCAGGTGGACTGAAAAAATTGCCTGTTCCCATCAGCCAAATTAGAAAGCCTCATAATTCATGGGGGCATCAATGAGAATAGTTAAACAGGGCTTTGCCCAAGTAACAGGGAAAAACTAGTCCTAGATTAAACATTGTTTTGGTCCTGCTTAACAAAGTTTTAAAGCCAGCCACAAAGGTAGCTACTGTTTAAAAGGAACTTAGGCACAACCCAGAATAAAGCTCACGAATATTTATAGGAATATTAAAATACCCAACAAGGTAAAATCACATGCCTGACATCAAACCAAAAGTTACAAAGCAAGAAAAGAAGCAGAAAATATGGCCCATGAAGACTAGAAAAATCAGTCAATCAAAATTGACCAACAATTCATGTAGATGACATATTTAGTGGATAAGGATATTAAAACAGTTATTATAGCTGTATTATATGTGTTCAAGAAGCTAGAGGAATGACTAAACATGTTAACTAGAGACATGGAATATATAAGGACTCAAATTGAATTTCTAGAGATGAAAATTACAGTATCTGAGATGAAAAATGTACTAGCAGATTAGACATTGCAGAAGAAAACATTACTGAATTTGAATACCTAACAATAGAAACCCTCCAAAATGAAACACAGTGAGATTAAAAAGTCTGAAAAATGAAATAAAAAGAGCTACAGTGAGCTGTGGGACAACTTTAACAGGACTAATATACTAATTCCCAAAGGAAAGGGGGAAGGGAAAAAAAATGGCTAAAATTTTTCCAAATTTGATGAAAACTATTAATTCACAGATTCAGAAACTGAAAAAAAACCCTCAAGTACAAGATGCATGAATAAAACTGCATCAAAGCACATCATAATCAAATTACTTAAACCCAGTGATTATTAGACAATCATAAAAACAGCCTTACAGCACGTGTGAGGATATGAAACCTAGTCCTGTGTATGAGCTGCTTTTTTTAAAAATGCATTTTTAAAAGGGAAAATTTTTTTAAATCAGTAATGTTGAGATTGAATAAATAAAATTTTAGTTTTCAAAATTAAACTCATAAGCAAACCATTTGGTTTGCATGATTCAGGTTTAGCTTTATTATAAACAAGGTTTATTACTCAATCTGACTTTTGATCAAAGCTTTCACAGTTCTCCTTCAAGTCAGGAGAGAACATAATTTTCATGCCTGTGTTTTGAAAAGAATCTTAATCAAAATTAAAAATGACAGTGCAAATCTCTTGAAATCCAAAATGAACCATAAAAATTTATTAAAGTAGGATTAATACTATTAATTGTTTGATGCAAGGATTGCTTGGACATTTTATCAATATTTACAAAAACAGAGAGCTATAAGAGAGATTTAGTTACCCATCTTCAGGTGGATGAATGTCTAAAACTATTACTTCTCAATGAAGACAAGAGATGGAATATGGAATAATCTGAAAACATCCTTCAAACTACGCACATTCCCTCACCCTATCAGGGGAAATGTAAACGGTTGGGAAAATACCCAAGCTTAATCAGAAGGTCACCCCCCCCACCCCCCCTTCCTAAGAACTCTCATCTAACCATCTTCATGATAATCTCTACGAATAAAGATTCAATAATAATAATGATAATGATAATAAAATAAAATAATGAAAAAATCTTATATTGTGTCACTTTGCTATTTACAAAGCCCTTTTATTTGTCTTTTTTTTAAATATTTATTTATTTGGCTGCACTGGGTTTTAGCTGCGGCATGCAGGACCTTCATTGTCACGTGTGGGATCTTCATTGCCGCATGTGGGATCTTTAGTTGCAGCATGTGGGCTCTTATTTGAGGCATACAGGATCTAGTTCCCTGATCAGGGATCAAACCCAGGCCCCTGCATTGGGAGCACGGATTCTTAACCACTGGACTGCCAGGGAAGTCCCTTAATTGTCTCTTTTGACCTCACAGCAATTCTATGAAGTAGGCATCCCATTTTATAGGGTCAAAGAAATCAAGGGTTTTCCCCAGTTTATGCTGCATATGCTATTCTAGCTGTATATGCTAGAGCTGAGGGCTAGAATTTAAGGTTTCCTGATGCTCAGTTCGGTTCTCTTTCTCCTGTATAATACAGTCTCCAATGTCATAATGAGATGGTGCTCCCTCAATTTTTTTTTTTTTAAAGAAGATGTTGGGAGTAGGAGTCTATTAATTTATTTATTTATTTTTGCTGTGTTGCGTCTTCGTTTCTGTGTGAGGGCTTTCTCTAGTTGCGGCAAGTGGGGCCACTCTTCATCGCGGTGCGCGGGCCTCTCACTATCGCGGCCTCTCTTGCTGCGGAGCACAGGCTTCAGACACGCAGGCTCAGTAGTTGTGGCTCACAGGCCTAGTTGCTCCGCGGCATGTGGGATCCTCCCAGACCAGGGCTCGAACCCACGTCCCCTGCATTAGCAGGCAGATTCTCAACCACTGCACCACCAGGGAAGCCCTCCCTCAATTTAATTAAAAAAAAAAAAAAAAAAAAAGTTGCTCTGACTTATATGCAAGTCAGTTTTTAGTTGTCATTTAGTTCCCTCTCAGGTTATTCCAACTTCTGGGTTAAGATTTCTAAAAAGATATGAAAGGAAGCAAAAGAAAGAATTTCCCTCCCCCAACATTAAATTTCAATAAAATACAGATTTAAAAACATTCTTAGGCATAGGTTCACCAAAGTCAACCAAGAAAAGAAAGAGGTGTAGATGCCATATATCAAAAATTAATGGCCAGGGAAAGAAAGAGAAGATTCTGAGAGAAACAAGAGAGAGCTGGTCTAACTCAGCTACAGACTCTAAGATCAGACCCTCAAAGTCATATTAGCTTCATAAAATAAACAGAAGAAAAGGTACTCAGCTTAGAACCCTTGCTCAGAGAGGAAGTCATGTGGGAATTGAGTCAAGAAGTCTCCCACGCTGTAACAGAGGCAAGCCTGGACAGAACTGATCCAGGCAAGAAGAGACTGAAAATAAATGTAAAACTCTGAAAACAAAATACAGGGAAAGAAGGAAGGAAGGGAGGAAGAAAAGACAGAAAAGATCTAGAAGGAAATCATTAACATTTGCTTCATGCCATAACATAACTTAAGGAGAATATGCATTCAGTAAAGTATGAGCTCAAAGATAAACTGACAACAACACAAGAGTAAAAGGAAGATTTAAGTGAAATATTATCATAAAACTAATTGATAAACCAGAGGTGACAAGGAGGAATAGACACCACTGAATATGAAATTTTAAAAGACAAATAAAAATTCAGTTAGAACAACACAAACAAATATAGAGAAAATAAAAGGTTAAAATCCCAAATAATGGTAACTGGTGTTTCTGTGCTACAGAAACTACAAATAAAGCAGAAGCTGTGGTGAAAGGTATAGTAGCAAAAAGTTCCCCCATACCATCACCCCAAGTGAAGGAAAAAACTGGATATGCAAGTCAGTTCCAAGAAAATTTGATATAGACACTACCTGGGTTAGCTACTGAACATCAGGAACAAAGAAAGAATTCTTTAGATGTCCCGGAAAGCATACTACTACTGTGATGGTTAATTTTATGTGCCAATTTGACTGCCCAGACATTTGGTTAACCGTTATTGTGGGTAGTCTGTGAGGGTGTTTCTGGATGAGATTAACATTTGAATCCGTAGACTAACTAAAGCAGATTGCCCTCCCCAATGTGGATGCCTCATCCAATCAACTGAAGACCTGAATAGAACAAAAAGGCTGAGTAAGAGGGAACTTCTACCCGACTGCTTGCGTCTTGAGCCTGCCGCTTTCAGACTTGACCTTAAACCATCAGCTCTCCTATTTCTCAGACCTTTGGACACAGAATGGAACCATACATCAACTCTCCTGGGTCTCCCACTTGGGACTTCTCAGACTCCATAACCACGTGAGTCAATTCCTTATAATAAATCTCTGTAAATATCATATATAGGATATCTCTCTCTCTCTTTTCAGTTCTGTTTCTCTGGAGACCTCTCATATACCTACAAAGAAGAAACAGATCAGACTGGCCTCATCTCATATGTCTTCCAATAACACACAACAGCCAAAGACTAGAAAAATAGCCATAAAATTCTAGTGAAAAGAAATTGACCAGTATCATTCATTCGGTCATACCTTTCTAGTATAAAAACAACAGATATTTTCAAACATGAAAGAACCAGGAATATGGTACCAATGTGTCCCTTTTGAAAAAATTATCTGACAATGAAATCCAAACAAATAAGAGATGAATTAAAGATCAAGGAAATTATAATACAAAGACTGGTTAGGAACAACACTTCCATTTAAATAAAGAAGTTACACTAAAACAATGAAATTATAATTGCAGAAAGTAAACATTATCAATTTGGATAATTTGAAAATAATAATATAACAGCATTTGAGAGATGGGCAAAGGGGAGATGGAAGAGTGATGATGTTCATGTTTTCATTTTATACCACCTAAAATTGGGGGAAAATACATTTAAATGTTCTTCACAACTTCCTTTGTAACATTAGAGGGATATTTAGGAAATATCCCTAATGGAGAAGAAGAAAAACACTTGAAGTTTAACAATTCCTCCAGTCATGTTTCATTTGATTTTTCTTCTATTAAATTCAAAGGTTTTGGGCTTCCCTGGTGGTGCAGTGGTTAAGAATCCGCCTGCCAGTTCAGGAGACACAGGTTCGAGCCCTGGGTTGGGAAGACCCCACATGCTGCGGAGCAACTAAGCCCGTGCGCCACAACTACTGAACATGCACTCTAGAACCCACATGCCACAACTACTGAAGCCCGTGCACCTAGAGCCCGTGCTCCGCAACAAGAGAAGCCACTGCAATGAGAAGCCTGCTCGCCGCAGCAAAGAGTAGCCCCTGCTCGCCACAACTAGAGAAAGCCCACGCACAGCAACAAAGACCCAGTGCAGCCAAAAAAAAATTTTTTTAAATAACTCATTTTTTTTTAATTCAAAGGCTTTTTTTTTTAATTGAGAAATAGCACTTATATCACAATGCCATTTTTATAAAGTATATCTATTTGACTCTATGCATAGAAAAATCCAGGTCCATCCAGCACTAACGGTGGCAATTTCTAGATGGTGGCATTCCAGTTGATTCACTCTTACTGTTCATTTTTACTTTCCTAAATAGTTTGAATTATTTTTAAAACACTAACGCAGTTTTCCTTTTTTAAAAAATACTAGAAGCTAATATGCAAAGATCTTAACAGGAATGGGAATATATCCAATTATTCTTCACTTGTTTTTCATACAAATTTTCAGTTTCTAAAAATATCAAGTTGCTCCATAGCTACTGTCTTGCTATTAAAAATTTGACACAGTATTTTAAAAGGATGACTCAAAATTCTTTCACATAACTTCCCCTGCACTCTCTCTCAATGGAGAGAGCTAGAGAAGCTTTAGAAGGAAGAAAATTAGACCTCTTACCTCCTTCCACTGAACGTAAATGACTGCAGTACCTGCATTTTACCTCCACAGTAAATAAATTAAAATCACCCAGATACTGTCCTAAATAAGATTGAATTCATAAAAGTGAGGGCAGTGGCAGTAGGTAGATCTAGGTTTCTATCAATATACAGACTCCCTCTTTTTCTAGCTATATGACCTTGACAAGATCTTCTATCAGATTCTTAGGGGATAATAATACTGAACATGATATGTGATGGAAGGAATTAAACAGACAACATGTGTAAATAAATTGGCACATATTAGGTCCTCAGTAAATGACAGCTATTAATACTTTCAAAACAATTATTTCATTTCATTGAAAGGAGGAACTGGAGGAAGAACCCAGTTGGGGGACACTCTAGAAACCTCTCACAAGGCAGTTTTTGCCATTCCCATGACATCTATTCAGTTATTTGTGTCTATGGTGGCAGAATGGGCCCTTCTCAGGGGAGTTAGACATGCCAGTTGTAACCAGGCAAAGCAGCAGAAGAACACTCTCTCCTCCTCGGCACTCTGTGGCCTCTCACGCAGTGTCACCTACCCTGGACGCAAGTAGAAAAAAGGCTTCTGCTCATTCTTTCATTTCATGGTGTCAGCTTTGTAGCATGTGTCTAGATTAATTTTTATGAGCCCTTAGACTATATCACTGACCAAGCTGTAAAGTGCAATCAGGTTGCCTGACTTCTCAGAAAACAGGTTTGTGAGATTGTGCTATATCTTTCCGGGTGAATGAATGACCAAAATGAAAACCCCTCCCAGGCCTTCACTGAACCCTGGCACCACAGGGTGTGACTCTGCTTTTATCACTGGGCCACAGAAACGCTCTGCAGGCCAGCTTCCCAGAGCATGAGCCCTGATCTGCATGCCTGGTCCTTCAGAGGAGGGCATTTACAGGTCAAACAGCTGTGCAAAAGGAATCATTCCTTAATAAAATAGGCAGTGCACCTTAGGCTGGGCTTTTGTGAGAGAAGAATAACACATGCTTCGTGGAGATGAAAGATAAGAAAATCCTGTGTTCTGGCTGCAGGTCCAAGTCCAATCTCTTATGTTCATGGAGCCCATCATCTGAGTCAGGAGCACCAAGTTTACCAGATATATATATCAGGTCCATCATTACTGGGATTATTTTCCTTCCTTCAGTTTAGATCTTTGTCTTCTCTTATTATGAGACCATGTATAAACAAGGTACAAAAGTACTATCTACTACTTTATGAGGCACCCTAAAAAACTCTGAACTCTCAGTTCTGTGTCAAAATCTGATGTGGGTCAGCCCTCAGGCCTAAATACTAGAGGCTGGGAAATATTTCCACAAGCATTGCTTACGTTTCTTCCACCACTCGTATGTCCCTCCAGAAGGGTAGAGTTTTCAGAGTCACAGTCGCCATCTTACTTCTCTGTAAGCTACACAATGTCTGGCACTACCAGGGGCTCCATAAGTATTTGGTGAATAAAAGAATAAAGGAATTAATACAGAGATAATTACAATAACTTTCCAAATAGAGTTCTTATCCCAATCTTTTCCTTCCAAGTCACTCAATGTCACATCATTGCCAGTTTCCTCCCCTCCAAATATTTCACTCCTTCATTCAAAAATCCTCATCGGCTTCTATTTGCCTGCACAGAAAAAGTCCTCTTTAGCCCGGCAATCAAGGCCATACAAATCTTTTCCAATATAATATTTCTATAATCCCTTCATATTTCCTGGGTACCTACCAAACTCATCAACTCCCCCCTCACATCCCTACATGCTCCCCATACAAGTTGTTCTATTAATCTGGAGCCCCTTGCACTCTCATCCCTAACACAGCTAAATTCTACCTTGCTGGATTTTAAGACCCAGCAGAAAGAGGCCCTTAATGAATGATAAACAGTTGCTGATAGCTGGATAATTAATTTCTTCTCTCTTGTTATGTTTTTCAAGAATAGGGCTATGTACAGCCTCCACAATTGTTTTTTAAAGTTGATTTACAATATTATATTAGTTTCAGGTGTACAACACAGTAATTTAATATGTTTATAGATTATACTCCATTTAAAGTTATTACAAAACCATGGCTATATTTCCCTGTGCTGTACAATATATCCTTGTTGCTTATTTATTTTATACACAGTAGTTTGTGTCTCTTAATCCCCCACCCCATCTTGCCCCTCCCCTTCCTTCTCCCCACCAATAACTGCTAGTTTGTTCTCTATATCTGTGAGTCTGTTTTGTTATATACATTCGTTTTATTTTTTAGATTCCACATGTAAGTGATAACGTAGAGTATCTGTCTTTCTCTGACTTACTCCATTAAGCATAATACTCTCTTGGTCCATTCACGTTGTTCAGAATTAGCCTCCGTTATTTAAGAAGAGCTCTGACTGGGCAATCTCTGTGTAAAGTCTGGCTGTAGGAAAAACTTCTATCCACAGAAACAGATCTAACAGGTTGTGTGTGTGTGTGTGTGTGTGTGTGTGTGTGCGTGTGTGTGTGCGTGTGTGTGTGTGTATTCATGTAATTGGAGAGGCCTGGTAAGTCCAAAATCTATAGAGCAGGCCAAAGATGCGGGAAAGAGTACAAAGGCAGTCTGCTGGTAGAATTCCTTCTTGTTCAGGGAGGTCAGTCTTTGTTCTACTTAAGCCTTCAACTGTTTGGATGAGGTTCACTCACATTATGGAGGGCAATCTGCTTTACTCAAAGTCCACCAATTTAAATGCTAATCTCATCCAAACCAAAAAAAAAAAAAACCACAGAAATATCCAAAATAATGTCTGACCAACTATCTGAGCACCACAGCCTAGCCAAGTTGACACATAAAATTAACCATCACACCTTCCAATATAGCCCCCTCCTCCTGCCACCACTACCAACCACAAAAGGGGGAGTTTCTCTTGGCCCTTGGCCTCTTTATTCTAGAGCCATCACCAAAACCGGCTCCAGGGATATTAGGCTCCTCCCAGAAAATTTGAGCACAGAACGGCAGAGAGTTTAGGGGAGGGGTGGGGAGGGTGGAAGTTCCCCTTAGCACAGCTGAAATTTGCAGTCACTTCCAAGAACAATACCAAGAGAAATAAAAGGAAATGATTACAGATAATTCAAACAAGTTGCTAAGTTCCTAAAAAACAGATTTCTGGTTTTGCAATTGCATACTTGTTTATAGTTTTATGTATCTGACACCTGCCTGAGAACCAAACAATTCCCCTTTTTAGTTCCTAGAATTGTTGCTTTTCTTCCCACACCTTTTTTCACTCCTCCTCCCTCCTGGAAGAGGGGTTGAGGTATCTGGGGACAGACAGACCTTCCCGGGAAGGTAACAGCTTAGGTAATTGCAGTTTAAAGTCCAGCCAAAACCCTCATCCTTATCTCACTGTCAATTGTCATATAAGGTAATAGTTCAGGCACAGAGATGCCCTCTCTTCCTCAGATCATGAGTTATTTTCTCACAGCTCTTTCCTAACCAGTTTTACCCCTAAAATGGGGGCTCAAGAACAAATCTCTGCCATGTATACCCCAGGCCTGAACAGAACATGGTTTAATTTCTTTTGGTGTGAAATGGGGAAGATTTGGCCTCCTTGAAGGTAATGACCCATGCAGTTTCTATTATTATATGATCCTTCCCTGATGTAGTTGAGCATAAATTCAGCTAATGTGGACTTAGGGGTTTTGCTAACAGGCCACTAGCTCATGACATGAAGTACACACCTAAGGAATTATCTGCCTAGCACATCTTTTCTAAGACACAACTCTTCCTCACCTATATTTTTTGCTACATGAGCCACTGTATATGTACATTAGGCCCCAGCTCCCTGGCTACCATTCATTCCTTTACAGGTAAGCACTGAACTTAAGCTGAGCCACAGTCCTTTTTGTGGCCTGTGGCCTTGGAATTAGGTACAAGTTGAACTAATCTCTCTCCAGTGGCTCCATACTTTGACATAAAACTCAGATGCTTCTGGTAAGCAACAAGTAGAGAAAGGCAGTCTGAAACGAGAGAGAGTAAAGCCAATATCCAGAGAGGCATGTGAGACTGAGAAAAATCTTGACAGCCTTCTAGTCCCCGGCTCAAAGTGTTTATAACCCAGCTGCATCTCTGCTCTTCCTGTGTTTTGATATTCAATGCTTCTAGAACTCAATGGAAAAAAACCCATCAGTAACCTTCCAACAAATTCTTTCTTGAATAAGGTAGTTTATTTTGGGTTTCTAACATTTGCAACCAAAAGGTTCTAAAAATTATGTAATGTGGCCAATGCCACATGGTGTGCTGATGAAAACATCACCTGATTACTGGGAGAATTAAGTGAGATGATTAATGTAGAAATGCCTTGTCATCTGCAAAATACAATGCATAAATGTGGTTCTTCTAAAGTCTTTACATTCAATTAACTTGGAATAAAAATTTCTGCTTAAAGAGCAAAGGGTTTTTCATGTTTCACAATCTTCTTTTCATACGTTTTGTAATATGTTATCACTTTTTGTGATCTTGAGATTTATCTATATAATAGAAGTCATCTTTACATTAATAGAACTTTGAATACAAAAGTAACATATGTCCGAGAACTGCGATAATAACATTTGTAAAATGGCCTATTGTACATCTAAATCTGTAATACCTGGATGCTTAGGGATCTGTGAAGTTAGCAAGACATCCTGGGGCTATTTTAAATATTTTTCAACTTCTAAAGACAACTGTATATGCACCATACATTTATTTACACAAGTTAACTATAACATCTTCTTTGTTTTGGGCTAGAATTATATCAGGCCAGTCTGGCAACTGTCTAGCTCAAGTTGTTCAAAAGTTCTGATTGGCTGTTGATGATACCATAGGAATTTCTCTGATGAAACTGAGGGCTCAGACTGTTATCAGGTTATAATATCCAAACTGAATACCCACAGCAGAATGGACCTAGGAACAGGTCCAGGTTGGTAGCCAAAACTTGGTAGCCAAACCTGGTTGGTTGCAGCAGGGAATATTGCTTATACCTTCCTATGCTTACATAACTTCATTTGAGTGAGATAAGTATGATTTTATTTACTAGGAAAAATGTTCAAAACATGAGATAAAAGGGGAAAACAAAAAAGGAATCCTAGGTGAGGAAAAGATTGGTAACTTCTAGCCCGTAATATAACCTATAAGGTGTTTCCCTAGGCATATTCCCCCAAATACTAATTCTGAGGTATTACAATGGAGTCATAAAAAAGAGTTATGTAGGAAAAAATATCTATATTTGGGAAACACTGGGTCACACAAACTTGTTTGTTTTGCTACATGCTTTCTCATAGCCTTTGACATCTTTGTTCTTGGTGAATTTCCAAGATGGTGTCTCCCAAACTTATCTGAGTACCATGGAACTCCTTTTTTGAGGCATTTTACCAGACTAGAATACCATGAAACATACCTTGGGGAAAGCCAATGTAATAAACTCTCATTAAATCCTTCCTATTTGTATTACCTGGCCCACATAGAGATTTATAAACAGAGCTGGCCCCATCAGTTGGCAGAATATGTGAAATTACAGTTGCTTCACACACCCACCAAAGGATCTCTTTCACCTCCCATCAAACCACCTTCATTCTATCAGTAAAGTGTCATTTCTTTGGTCCTTGAATACTTTTTGCCATTCCCAACACAGATGCTCCTGAGAAACACATGAGGCCAGATTTCCTCAAGCACCTGTAGGAAAACACCTCTAGTAGCAGAGCAGGGTGAACTGAGAACACTGAGGGTCTGAGTGAACCGACCTTGAAGCAGCTGAAAGCTCAACATTGATAAAACAAGTCTCCTGTTGGATTTGACATTCATATACATTTTACATTCTACACCATAATACACCCAAGTTTGCTTTAATATAAAACTGTCTTAGGCCAAGTGCCCGGCGGTAGCTGATCTCTTTCTTCAACAGTGTTTGGACCGCACAGACCCAGGGAGGCTGCTTCTTCCAGCTACCCATCAACCCTCCAACCTCTTTTCCAGTCCCAACCTTCAGAACCAAGCACTTAGCCATGCTCGGCCTCTGGGACCAGCCAACACTTTTTTTTTTTTTTTTTTTTTGAGCTTAGCTCCTTAGTGTGGATCAACCACGAGCTCCCAGGTTTGTCAGAATTATTCCATCTAGCAGAAGGCCACGGCTAACCGCCTGGTCAACCTGCATCTACGGGCCTCCTACACCTACCTCTCCCCGCGCATCTGCTTCAGGCTCTGTTGGCCGTGGGCACTTTGACCAGTGGGCCGAGAAGCGCAAGGGCGCCCAGCGTCTCTTGAAGATGCAAAAGCAGCGCGGCGCAGGACGATGCGAAACCCTCTTCCAGGACGTGCACACGCCGTCCCAAGATGAGGGGGGCGAAACCCCGGGGCGCTGTGAAAGCCTCCACGGCCCTTCTGGACCTGCGCGCCCCGGCCGCTGCCGCGCAGACCCCCACTTCTGACTTCCGGGAGAGCCGCTCCCGGGTGAACAGGTGAAACTCATCAGGAAGATGGCGACCACCTGGCTGATCTCGCGGGCTGCCGGCCCCAACGCGGGGCGGGGCAAGTGGTTCTTTGAAAGGCTCACCCTCAAGCATGACTAGAGCCACAGGAACCCAGAGGCTCTTGAGGGGCCCGTCTGCATCCCCCTGGTGTCAGGGCTTGGGCCTGAGCCTCTCCGTGCAGCCACTGGCAGCTTTTTAACCACCTTGGAGCCCTCTCCCAAGCCGTGGACCAAATGGAAACAATAAAGCATTTTTGCAGAAAAAGAAAGGAAATTTTTATTGCTTGGCAGCAAATACAATCGATACTCTAAGAAGATGCACTACGTTATAGTGGCTGTAGGGGACCCTGTGTCACGTTGTCCAGCTGGATGAGGAGTAAGCCTTGGGGAAGGACTTTGGTAAGACCCCAAGGAGGAAGTCAGAGGAAAGACACTGAAAGAGCAGGTAGGTGAGAACCAAAGCAATTATACGGAGGCCAAGGATGTGTTTGTAGCTGTGGGCAGGCTCAGTCAAGTTGGGTGTTCACCCCACCCCCAGCAAGCGGGAGAAGAGGAAGCTGCGGAAGCGGTGCTGTGGGACCCGCTCAGGGAAGAGGCAGTCCCGGTTCTTCCTCGGAGGCTCTAATTCCCTTTCCTTTCTGGGCAGGAAGGCTGCTCTGTGGCCACAGTAACCTCTCCCTCCACTCCTCTTGATTTCCTCTTCCACTCTCCCCCGAATTTAGATGTGAGGGTTATTATTGTCTATGTGCTGGGAGGTGGGGGGAGCCAGGAGGACCAGGATCAAAAGTGTGTCAGCTCTTCATAGAGAAGGAAACAGTTTCAGTTCCTTTCATTTCATGCCATGAGATCTGCATGGATGTGAACACAGTGGGGAATGGAAAAATAATGTTCCACCACTTTTTTCCCACTCCGTACTAACTGACATTGATGCCAGTGTTGGAAGTGGCATTCGATATAACTGAGTTTTTGCGATTTTCAAGCTTTTGAAATTGAGAACTCTTTTTCAAATCAATTTATCGGGAACAAAGGACAATAGCATTTTTTTTTTTTTGCGGTACGCGGGTCTCTCACTGTTGCGGCCTTTCCCGTTGTGGAGCACAGGCTCCGGACGCGCAGGCTCAGCGGCCATGGCTCACGGGCACAGCCACTCAACGGCATGTGGGATCTTCCCAGACCAGGTCACGAACCCGTGTCCCCTGCATCGGCAGGCGAACTCTCAACCACTGCGCCAGCAGGGAAGCCCAGCATTATTTTTAGTGTATAGATGTTACCATTGTGTTCAGTATTCAGGACCCAGGAAAGGTAACAGAAAATAACTTTATTCCGTTCTCCTCACTGCCCCTGCATGCCAGTTCTTTGGGGCTGGTTGTTCCCTGTCCTTTGGATGCAATTCAGTGCCAGCCTTTTCTGGTCATTCTCAGACTTAACCAAGAAAATAAGAAAGACCTTTGCTCACTGTACTCCTCCAGACAATTTCGGTTCAGTTATTAATCGGATGACTCCAATGCAACCAAAACTCTGAGCTCCTTTCCAAGTTTATGCTTCTCTACTCCCCAGTGAAGACGGCTTTAAGCTGGGTCTGGCGAAGGGGCCGAGGGGGAAGGGGCTTTGGGCTGGCTGATTCTTTAGCTTCCCACCTTCTTGTTCCACCTGCTTTGCCCCAGCTAATTAATGGAGTTTCTGACACCTCCAGAATTAAAGGGTCAGGAGAAAGAGTGGAGGTAAAGAGGCAAGGAAATTCTTGCTCATGTCATGGGTGACACAGATGTGCACTGGGCCTATTAACTGTTTAAAGTTGACTCTTTCCTGGGGTGTTGTTATAGGTCTTGGAAGATTCTCTCTCTATGATGGACTTACACTTGCTGTTCCTGTGACAAAGGTAAGTGAATGTCTTCAAAAGGGTTTCTAATGAGTCTTTCCTCAGTCCCTACCTCCACCCTTTTCTACTGAAGTCTCCTTGCCACCCTAGGGAGCTCTCTTAGGTGGAATCTAAGGCAACCCCAAGCTAGTTCTTTCTCTTTCCAAGCCTGCATCTGGTCCACAAGATGCATGCATCTTTGGCCTTTCACTCCAAGGGAGTGCAGTTACTTCCTAAATCACAGTCTGCCATTCCAGGTGGAAGCCAGCCACTGGCTCTAGATCTCTCAAAGTGAAGTCAGATGCAGGTCCACAGGGTCTCTTCAAACTGCAGGGGGGCACAAATGAAGTAGTCCAGGTGGTCTCCCTGAAGCCCTGCTCACGGGTCATGGGGTGAGTGAAAACCACCCCCTTTCCCCTCTCCATGGGTAAAGGGTACTAACACCATACTGACAACACTGTCTAAAGAAATCTTCCATTTCCCATCCATTCCTGATCTCTTCAAATTTACTCCTTTTTTATTCCAAAGTGGGTGAGGGGTTAAAGTTGCAAAACTAGTTTCAGCATCTCTTTGTTGGTTCCACATAGTGATCCGGTTTCTCCTACGATACAGTTTAAGTTCACATTTATAACATTTGAATTAAGATGCTATTTAAATGAACTCAGAAATTTGAAAACAAGAGTTAAGAATGGTCAAAGGTCAGCCTCCACCTCCATGAAGTCAAGTAAACATTTGCAGACCCTTAGAAATGCATGCATGAAGCCATCCCTGCTGATAAACACTGGTCTGTCCCAGCTCTTCCTATTAGAAAGGAGGAAACTAAGTCCTACATGCGTTAAGAGATTTGCTCTGGATCACATAAGTACAGGCGGCAAACTGATAACCAAATCACAGTCCCTCCACCAACTCCAGCAAGTTTATCACCATGCAGTCTTGGCCGACTTCTCTGACTCTCGAGAAACATAGGAAACTTGCATGGGTTGGGCAGCCTCTGTGGCTGTACAGTCAGAAGCCTGGCCTCAAAACCTGCCTCCTCATGCACCCCCCTGAGTGAAACTGAGCAAATCTCTTGTCCTCTCTAAGCCTCAGGTTTCTGTCTGTAAAATGACATTGATAACAATAGGAGAAAAATAATGGGTAATTTATAGGAAAGTGCTTTCCAAGCTGCTATACCTTGGGCAAATGTTAGTTGCCATTATTATTATGATATAGGGGGAGGGGTGATGACAGTTTGTTCAGGATAACCTTAGTCTTAGGATTATTATGAGATTTATTATAAGATCACTAATGTGTCATGGTGTTTGGTCATAAGAAATGCATAACCTAAACAAGTTCCAAAATTTTTCATATAACTTCTCTGCAACTATAAGGCTATTACCCAGCCTATTAGAAATAAACATATTTTAAAGAGAGTGGTACACATGTTATACTAATGGTACAGTGTTAAAGAGCAGAAAAGACACATACATTTTGTCTATATCCAAGAGCTATAAAAACAGCTAGATAAACAAACGGAGACTACAAACTACCATGGAACTAAGGCACAGGCATTACCACAGGCCTGGCAAAACCGTGTCCAGAGCAAAAGGACTTTCACCCCCAAAGACTGTGGAAGAGGAAATGGCCTTTCTCCAAGGAAGCATTCGATAAGGGACCACGAGGCACCCACTTCAACACCACGTGGTGCCTGAGAGCCTTTCTAACATGCAGAGGACAAATACACACCAGGTGGTTCCCCCAACAGGAGTCACTGGACCTAATTAAAGTCAAAGACACGTCAGGGGATGTCAAGGAGCATCTTACAGAGACTCAGAGAAAAGGTTGCCGGCATTGGAGGGTTCCTCCTGTAGGAAACTCTGCCCTTTATCCTTGCTTGACCTCCTTGGATTGCAAAATCTATGCCATGCTCTTCTCTGACCTATGAGCCCTTGAGAAAGAGGGAAATGGGACAGGAGAGGAGTACTTAATAGGGGGAAAACTTTAATCTTCATTGTCATCGTTCTCTGAGAGAAGTGAGAGAGATCAAAGGAAAGGGTTTCACTTAGACTGGAAAACTCTAGTAGTTACCATCCAAATTCAGCCTTCCTGTAAGACATTATATGGCCAAGCTTACATTTGTTTTTATTTGCATTTATTAAGAGCAAGAAAAGCAAGTTTGGAATTAACCGTGTGTAAGTAAAAGCACTGAGCTCAGTAATCAGTATGTGGGTGACTAATGCCTGGGTGGGATTGGTGCAATGTGACTCAGGTAAACCAAGTGTCAGTTAACTTGCCAACAGGCTGTCCGGATCCATTTATTTCTGCTATTTCATTTTGCATATTTTCTCAGCATAATCATACATGTATGTAATAAATCACTTAAGTATTTTCTTCTACAGTTTAAAAGAACGTGTTCAATGGGAGGCACACTGACTTTTATTTTTTATTAAAAAGTCGTTTTCGGGCTTCCCTGGTGGCACAGTGGTTAGGAATCCACCTGCCAGTGCAGGGGACATGGGTTCGAGCCCTGGTCCAGGAAGATCCCACATGCCGCGCAGCAACTAAGCCCGTGTGCCACAATTACCGAGCCTGCACTCTAGAGCCCGTGTCCCACAACTACTGAAGCCTGCACGCCTAGAGCCTGTGCTCTGCAACAAGAGAAACCACTGCGATGAGGAGCCCACGCACCACAACCAAGAGTAGCCCCCACTCGCTGCAACTAGAGAAGAAGCCCGTGCACAGCAACGGAGACCCAACGCAGCCAAAAATAATAATTAATTAATTAATTAATTTTTTCGAACAAAGGTCATTTTCTCTTTCGCACTAGGTTAAAGAGGCTCTGAGGACCGTCACTCTACTAGTCTATGAATCTAATCATTCTACTCTGAAAGGCCAAACTGGGCTCAGCCCTGAAGAGATACTGTGCAATTTATTCAAGGCATTTGGGAGACTCTTGGGCATCCAGGCAAGATATGACTGAGTGTGGTTAAATGGGATATGGGGAGAGCAATGAACATTCTGGAATGTGACCCTAAGATTAAAATCTCTTAAGATAAAATCTGTGTTCACTCAGCATTCATTTGCCAAGCTGGGGGCCAGCTCTGGATGCCCTCTGGGTTTTTCAGACTTACTGAGCCACCATCTCTCCTCTGTGACTATGAGCCTCTCCACTGGGGAAATAGGGCCTTAACAATTTAGGTTCCCACAGGGAGAAGGCTAATTCCTGGAACGTAATAGCGGTTCAACATACATTGAACTGTCATCAAACATCAAGCAAATCATCAAACCCTAAATGTATTTTTCATCTAACCATTCTCCTTCAGTTGCTTCTTGACTCCCACAGGGACTGGTGCTATACAGGCAGGAACTAGTGAGTGAATGAATGAATAAATGGATGTGTTAATAGATGCGTATTGTCTGATTATATACAAAAGCATTTGTAGAGCTTGTGAATGTAATAGTGTTTTTTTCCTAATGTTGTTTTCTCGAATATGGTGCCATTATTCATTACGATAAATGCACCTTTATGTAAGACTTTGTGCTATTTGCAAAATGCTTTCACACGCGTCATCTTATTTAATTCTCACAGCAGTGCTGCAAAGTAGATATTATTATCCTCCACGTTAGATAAGAGGTGATTTATCCAAAGTACACAGTAAGTACAGAGCTGAACTTGAACCCAGGTTTTGCCACATATACTTAGCAGTCTTTCCTGGGTTGAAGGATGAGTAGAAAGGCAAAGGTTATAAGCATTTTAAACAGGTGCTTGTTTCTGAAGATTTACTGGTGTGTAGTGTCCAGATAGGGGAAGTGTCATCTCTAAACGGCTGACAAGCTCTCCCACCAGTCACCTGGCTTGCCACTGGCTACATCTGCTTCCAAATGCACAGCTGGTCTTATGCCAGCTCACTCAGTAGGACCTACAACATTTGATTATAGCTACTTGATACTAAAATAACCAGTGAAAAGAGGGAAAATTCAGACAACTAACCAGTTATTATTTTGTCTACACAATGACAAACAACCTCTGGGGTAGATTTTTGTCTTTGAGTTGAGTTGCTAAATTCATGGAGATACCACAATTATTTCCTCTCCAGTTAAATGTCAGCCCACAACAAGGAAGCCAGCAGGCTTGAACAGGAGTCAATATTTAAAAAAAAAACAACTAGGCCTCAAAATGTGGCCTGCTTCCTAAGGCCCCTGGTGCCCTTTTCTGTGCTAATGATCTGTGTTGTTGGCATTGCAGCTGCAGACACACTTTATATCCTAGAGCTGAAAGGACCTTAGAAATCATTTAGTGCAGCAGTTTTCAAACTTTGGAAAAATGGTACTGAACAATTTATTTAAATGAACTCTAATATAGAAGCCCGATGAGCAAAGCAAATACATGCAGATTTGCTTTGGTTGAAAAGGAGATTGTGATTAAGCCTGAGGGGGCCTTCCCAACAGGGCTGTAAAAGTGGGGTAACCTATCGTTTTGCATGTGAGGAAATGAGGTCCGGAAAGCAAAATGACTAAGGTCAAGAACCAGGAAATCCACTTATGTGGTTCTGCTACTTTTAGAATGTCTACGTTCCTCATCTCAGTTTAACTTTTATTTCTGCCTGTATTCCAGCCTCCTTTCATATCCCATCCTAAGTCCATAGACTTACACCTGCTTACTGCATCCAGAACCACACTAGCATTCTAACCACTGCTTGGAGAACATCATATTTCCCAAATGTACCTGGTCAAGAATTCACAGAAGCCCTTGTTAAAAATGCAGATCCTTAGATTCCCTTCTTTGCAGATTCTGATTCAGGTGGTTTGGGATGAAACCCAGGTGATTAGTGAAGTTTGGGAAACCCTTGCTGGATAGAATGGGCCAAGGATGTCCTCTCACCGGGGCAATAAACCTAGGGACTTCCCTGGTGGTCCAGTGCCTGAGTCTCCGCACTCCCAATGCAGGGGGCCTGGGTTCGATCCCTGGTCAGGGAACTAGATCCCACGTGCCGCAACTAAAATTCCCTCATGCTGCAACAAAGATCCCGCGTGCCACAACTAAGACCCAGCACAGCCAAATAAATAAATATTAAAAAAAATAAAGAGTAAACCTATGTGGGCCATTCATCACCTATGCCAGAGAAGATCTCAATATTGTCAGGAAAGTTTTCTCTTTTCATCATAATCAAGGAATGTCAGTTCTCTGACATAAAGGAAAAACTTCAACCAAAAATTAAATTTCCATTCACTTTTGAGACCATGAGGTTTTTTTGTTTTGTTTTGCTTTGGTTTTGCCGTACGCGGGCCTCTCACTGCTGTGGCCTCTCCCGTGGCGGAGCACAGGCTCCGGACACGCAGGCTCAGCAGCCATGGCTCACGGGCCCAGCCGCTCCACGTCATGTGGGATCTTCCCGAACCGGGGAACGAAGCCGTGTCCCCTGCATCGGCAGGTGGACTCTCAACCACTGCGCCACCAGGGAAGCCCGAGACCACGAGGTTTTGAAGGTGCATTGCTCTGTAATGTCATGTTTGACTAGCTGGGTAAGAAAGCACAACTCAGGGCATGATCTCTGCTCCCTCTCCGACTGTCAGCTTTTGCTCGGGCACTCCCACGCAACTTGCTCTTTGCCCACAGGGCCTCCTTCAGGTCCTTGTTTCCTTCCTTAACCATGGGTATGCTTCGTACAATGTGCTGTTCCTCTCCATATGGCCTGGACTCCAGGATCAGCTAGACCCGCTTACTTATCCACTCTAGACTTGCCAGCACATCCGTGTAACTATATGTGGAACGCACGGGTCTGCTCCCTGAAAGTATCCCAGCCCTCTACTCTGCTGGTACCACCCTTTCTTTTAACATTTACACTTATCCTCCCCACTTGTATATGAGATTTACACCCCTTCCAGTTTGTCTCAAAAAAAATTTTTTAATATTTGTCTTTCAAAATCTGGAGATTGTCTCCAGACAATCTCATGGTTTGTCTCATGACTTCCTTTCCAGAAACCATGTAGCTGTAACCTGTCTCTCCACTGACTTGACTCCAAACCCCTCTGCCTTGGTCTCTGATTTCTTTTCTGCTGATCTTAGAACTAGAGGATCACTCTTTTCCTTTGGAATAATGCTGCCGGTGGTGACGCTGGCCTCAAAGGAAGGGGTCACCCAGAACACTGGGCTTCTCAGCACCTCATCATCCCTTAATTCCCTACATCACTATTAACACAGGCTACTATGTAAATAGACTGTATGAAGATCAGGGGATAATTAGAGGAAATAGATTTACAACTGGATGCCAAATATAAAAGTTGAAGGAAAGGGGATTTCAAACACAGGATAGGGGTTTCCTCATGGACAGACTCCGGTTCCTAGCCTTGGTTCTATCTCTTGAGGTCTTCAAAGAGAGCCCCTCCATGATCCTTCACTGTATGAATAAGAACCCTCCATGCCACAGATTAATTATATTTACCCTAGAGTGTGTCTCAACCACACCCACGTTGCTCCCCAACACACACACACACACACACACACACACACACAAACACACACGCATGCATGTACACAGCCTACATGCATGTACCTCAGGACAGTCCAAAGGATACATGGTCTGTAGCAGCACTCTGAGAGTATCACCCACACTGGAGGGCAGGGGATATGAAGACAGTTTGGGGCATATTCCAGACTTCCATATCCTGTCTATTTCAGGGTCACTCTGCAAGTATAAGGTGAAGCTATACCTCTTTATTCTCTATCTCTACTCCTGTTTGTCTCTGGGCCACTTTATTTATGTATTTATTTTTATTGAGGTATATAGTTGATGTGCAATATTATATAAGTTTCAGGTGTACAACAGTGATTCATAATTTTTTAAATCTCTGGGTCACTTTTAAAATATGCACACATGCACATACATGCACATACTCTCAAGAAGAAATGAAAAGTCACTTTCCTAAAGCCATTCTAACCTGCAAAATTTTCCCAACCCAAGAGAAAAATACCCTTTTATACTTATGCAGAGGAATTAGAGATCCCTTTAGCCCAATGTCCTTGTTGCAGCCCATGCCTTCTTACCCACAACAATCAGGCTGAGTGGATTGCTCACATAGCATATTGGTGGCACCACAAAAATGGGATAAAGCCAATCCTGTGCTTTGTCTATCTGGTTATGATTTTATCCTCTCCCAAACACTGTGAGGTAGGTGGAGCAGATAAGGCATATTGCTAGTTATCTTTCCATGTCCATCCTCTCCTGACATAGTAATAGAGTTTTACCTGTACACATGGCTACTTAGCTAAGGACCACTACCTTACCAAACCATTCCTGAAGCTAGAAGCAATCATGTGGCCACTGGTTCGGATCAATGGAATGTGAGAAAGTGCTTTGTATCATTTTTCTCAGTTTGCCCTAAAAACGATTGATGTATGTTTCTGACCCTGTACTTCCTTCCTGATGGCTATAGCATGACTAGAACAAAAGCAGGCACCTTAAACCCAAAGTCGGACTACCTACCTCTGGGTTTCTGCAGAGAAAGAGATAAACATCTACTTTGTGTAAGCCAACGTATGTTGGGTACTGTTTGTTACAGAAGCTTAGGTGGAGCCCTGTCGAGTACAGTGGCCATCCTCATAGATGCCAGGTTCCTTGAAGGAAACATAATCAGTAAGAAGCAGAGCTGAGCCTTGCATCTAGTGTTCTAACCATACAGCTCTCCTCATCCATCCTACAGATGTCTTTGTCAGAACTTGAATACTTTATAAGAGAGTAGAAATATCACAGTATGAAATGTGACATTTTATTTCATGTCCTTTTGTAGTTTCCTTCTTTAGAATAGTTACTAATTTCGCTTCTGTTAAGATAATGCTGTCTGTCCAATGATCATCAGCATCTACCACAACAGCAGCCTTCCCTTAGCCTGGGAGCTTAAGAGCATAACACATTTTCTGGAAGCAATGATTTCTTTCTCTTTAGTAGGTTCAGAAGGGAATTTATAGTCCTGAAACTTAAAAGCAGAAATCTTTTAGAACCAACAAGGATAAAGGGGGCTTTACAAATAAGTGGTGGAAATGAGGGTCCAGATAATGAGAGCTCATTCTTATTGACTCAGTGAATGTAACTCCCTCTCTCAATCCTTCACCAACAGTCCTGCTAAGCCCCGCAAGTGAATAAAAGTGAAATGACCTTATCATTGCCAACAAAAAAAACACTGGGTAGCAGAAATTTAATTTTAAATCAGCATTCCTCATCCTTACAAGGAAGAATAAATCACCATTTGACAACCTACGCTAACTCCATCCAAAAAATGGATGTTATTAACCCTATTTTTGGATTTACTTTAATAATGAATAATAGGAAACTCATATAGCATTTACTGTGTTCCAACACCATTCTGTGTGATTTTTACATATTAACTCTTCTAAAATTCTTACAACTATATGAAGTAGGTACAATTGTTTTTTCCATGTTACAGGCAAGGAAACCAAAGGCATAAATATATTTTACATGCTTGTTAGTAGATTAAATATATTTTAGTATGTATAAAAAAATGCCACCGTCTAGAGATCTTTTTGTTGGTGGTATGCTGAATGATAATTAATGAAGTGTGAGCATTCACATTTCACTCATCATTTCCCTCCCACCTGAAACTATACTCCACTGAAACTAACCTGCTTCCTCAGCAGGTAAAAATAAATTATCCAACTCTACTGGGCTTGTACCTAAAAGTCACATTATTTTCAGTTGGATCAAGTGTTCTGTTCAGGAAAATGGTGTCTTCATGTTTTATGAAGCACATCTCTGTGTTGAAATTTTTCATCATGTTGTTCATCTGTTTATTATCACTCCACAGTTTTTTTTTCCTTAAAACATCTGGTTTATTGCCATATAAATTTCCATAAGAACTAGAATACTAAGATTAATCCTTGTTTTAGAAAAAAGTGAATACTTATCTTTCAAAATATGTACTTAATGAGAATTAATAGTTAACAAAGAACCCACAAAATTTGCATTGGATTTTGATCATTTTAGTTATGAGCCAACTCTTCAAGTGGAATTTATTTATAACCCCGTTTTCTTGGAATAATTCCAAAGATTTTACAACTTTTTAGTGTCAAGACAATATTATCATGTTGTTTTATCACATTGTTTTACAGTATCCAATTCTGCCGTGCAAATATTGAAATAGTGTTGTTGCTTGACAATTCAGTTGGACAGTCCAAATTGCTTTTCTTCTTTAAATAATACTAATTTTCCTCTATGCTATATGTGGCAAAAATTCATAATTTTCTCCATTCTCACCTTTTTCTATTTGGGACAACAAAGGGATTGACTAATAAAAGCAAAAACTAACAAAATTTCTTAACACATAGAAGTGGCCATGTGTTCTGACCAAAGACGTATAAGTGGATGTCACTGGGTGAGACTTTTAAGAATCCTCTTTAAAAGCAGTCCAGACTCAGCTAAAAATATTTTCCCTTGCCCTTTCCTTCTTCCTTCCTGGAGAGTAGCTGTGATGCCAGGAGTTATACCATAAGTTTGGGCTCATGAGGTAACAAGCACCCATTAAGGACAGCTGAATGGAAGCACAGAAGGAACCTAGATTGTACTGGTAGCAGGGAGCCACCATACCGGCCCTGTACTGTCTAGCTCCAGACATCACGTAATGTGAAGAAAAGAAAAGCCTTCATTTGTTTAAGCTTCTGTTTTTCTGGTTTCCATTACTCACAGCCAAGTACAGTTTCTGACTTCTAAGTGATCAGAAAAGAGCAGCAGAGGATATAAAGGTTTTCAACATCTTGAAGCTTAAAAATTGGGATAGGTCTACAAAGCATGGTTAAACATTCTGTTATATAGCCATTAGGTATTTTCAAATAATATTTGAAATCAAATCATCTGTTGGTGATTCAGATCAATCGTTTGAAAATATGATCCAGTTATTAAGACGAAAATACTAATGCAACCATCCAGTCTCCATTTATTTCAGTAAAATAAGTTTGGATATAAAAAAGAAGACATGCACCATGATATTCTTTTTCCTGTGGAAATTGACAAGAAGTACAAAAAGTTTGGGGATTTTTAGCATGAAGAATTCTTTTTTTTTTTTTTTTTTGCGGTACGCGGGCCTCTCACTGTTGTGGCCTCTCCCGTTGCGGAGCACAGGCTCCGGACACGCAGGCTCAGCGGCCATGGCTCACAGGCCCAGCTGCTCCGCGGCATGTGGGATCTTCCCGGACCGGGGCATGAACCTGTGTCCCCTGCATCGGCAGGCGGACTCTCAACCACTGCGCCACCAGGGAAGCCCCTGAAGAATTCTTGTGCTCAGGACTATCTGTAGTATGGTCACACAAGTAAATGGACTTTTAGCTTTAACAATGGAAGCAATAGGAACCTCTAAATTACAGAATTGAAAAAAGTATGAAAAGTACTAATAATAATGAGTTTTTCCTATATATATGTACATGTGACGATAGTGATAATCGCTACTATTTTTTTTTTCAGAGTACAACAACATTTAATGGTCAGAAACAGTTGAACAGTATTACAATCAGTCACAGAAGCTGTGCTGGAGGACAGGAGCTGGCATATGGCTGGGTCCATGTCCTCATCCCTGTGGCCTGAGGGGAGACCACCATCTAATATGCCCCAGATTCCACTACTCTTCAGAGGAGGAGTGTAAGCCCCACATGCAAGAAGAACCCCTTGCCCCCAGTGTCAAATAGGATGTGAGAGTTATGATTAAGGGCAAACCCTGTGTAAGGTGTTAATGGGGTTCAAAGGCACAGGGATTACCCCTGTTCTCCATTTCCCAAAGGTGCTCACTTTTCCAGTTTCTTCATCCGTTCATCAATGTTGGCAAAGTTCCCCTCAACTGTGGACAGGTTTTCACACATCATTATCTGCACCTGTGTCAAGAGGGTAGCATTGTCCTTGAGGGAACAAGCAATCATCTGCTATGTGGTATCCAAGTGTGTCAGAAGCTGACCAAACTGCATGGTTTGTTCATGCAATATAGCTACTATTTTTAATGGGCCGAGTTCTGTAGTAGATCTTGGGACTTAGATGCAGGCCTTTTGACTAACCTCAAAATTTAGGTTTTATTTCTCTAAATCATTAGAGCAGAAGGATCCTACACCTGAAGAAGAGAGGTGTTCAGTGGATTTATTGATGGATTGCCAAGTTTATTCTTCTTTTGTAGAAAAGAATAAAGTAGAGATTTGGAGAGGCGTTTTATGTGATTAAAAATTTTCTCAGTGGTTGCTCCTAACCACAACTGTATTCCTTTTCTATTGCTGAACAATAAATTATCACACACTAATGACTTACACAATACCATTGTCACCTCACACGTTCAGTAGGTCAGAAGTCCAGTAAGCCATACTGGGTTATCAGCTCAGGCTCTCACAAGGTTTAAATCAAAGTGTCTGTCAAGCCACAGTCTCATCTGGAGCTTGGGACCCTCTTCCAAGCTCACTTGGATTGTCGGTAAAATCCAGCTCTTTGCAGTGTAGGTCCCCATGACTTGCTGGCTGTCAGCAAGGGTCTTCAGGTTCTAGCCATGTGCCTCCTCCTCTCACAACTTGGCAGTTTGCTTGTCCTCAAACCAGCAGGAAAACATTTTACTAATGCTTTACCTTCTTGTAAGGAGCTCATTTGATAAGTCAGGCCCACCCAGTGTACTCTCCCTTGTGAATAACTCAATGTCAGTTAGTAATCTAATCATAGGAGTGATATCCCATCATATTCACTGCTCCTATCCACACTCTGAGGGAGGGAATTTTAGAAGGTATGTGCACCAGGGAACAGAATCTTGCGGTCATCTCAGAATCCTTTCTGTCACAACAACCTAGAGCATTTTGTTGCTTAGAGAAGTGGTTATAATGCTTTGTGTTTTTAAAAATTTATTATTTTATTTATTTATTTTTGGCTGCACTGGGTCTCTGTTGATGCGCGCGGGTTTTCTCTACTTGAGGTGAGCCGGGGCTACTCTTTGTGGCAGTGCCTCAGCTTCTCATTGTGGTGCCTTCTCTTGGTGCAGAGCACGGGCTCTAGGCACACAGGCTTCAGTAGTTGTGACATGGGAGCTCAGTAGCTGTGGCTCGTGAGCTCTAGAGCGCAGGCTCAGTAGTTGTGGTGCACAGGCTTAGTTGCTTGGCGGCATGTGGGATCTTCCCGGACCAGGATTCTTAACCACTGCACCACCAGGGAAGACCTATAATACTTACTTTAATTCAGAGGAATTCCTTCCTATGAAGAGAGAGATAATGCCTATATTCTTACCTAATTATCTAGAAATATCATTGTCAGCACTGCACTGTTTTGAAGTTATGTGTTCAACACTTTAGGATGACTGTTCCATCAAACTAGAATAAAAGGAGATTAAGCATTCCTTCCTAGTCTATGCTTTTGTATACATGCCATGAGCATTGTACTTTCAGACCTCCATCCATGGGGTTGGCACCCAGGAGTTTTCTCCGCAGGCCAGTTCTGCTGTGTGGTTCTGGAGCTGGCAACAATAAGGGCAAGTCCCTCATTAGGCTGGTTCTTCAGTTTGGCTCTAGACTTCACTTGGAAACTTAGCAGTTTTCTTCTGCCTTCCCAGTTACTTCCTAAGCTACCTAATATCCTTTATTAGATCTATTTCAGTAAAAACTAGCTTGAGTGAATTCTTTTATTTGCAAGTAAAACACTGACCAATCAGTAAATAATGGCAGATGTGATGGTGGACAAGAAATCTATCAGGAAATGAGAATGTGTGGCTGCTTATTCGATGTGGTCAGGTTAAAAGCCAATGAGAATCCAAGGCAGCAGTGGAGAGTTACTTATATTATCACTTGGTCATATGGAATGAGGAGCCTATCAATGCAAAACTTTCAGGGACTAAATAGTGGCAGTTTTGTCAGGGTAGGAAGGCATGTGGAAGAAAAGACTGAAGATAAGTCTAGATGCTTCTAATTATTATGGGAACAAAAATGAAGTGTGATGGTTAATTTTATGTGTCAGGTAGGCTAGGTCATGGTACCCAGATATTTGGTCAATGTATGCATACATAACCACACACACACACACACACACACACACACACACACACACACACACACTCCTATTCCTTCTGTTTCTCTGGAGAACTCTGACTAATACAAATAGACTTAAAGTTTACCATGACCTGGATCAAGTTATGATGATAAAGCTACATAGGCCCTAAAAAAATGCCTTATGTGGCCACAGTGCTGTTACAGCTGAAAACATAACACACAGTGTTATCCTATGGATTGTTGGATTACATCAGCTGATTTCATAGTCTCATTGCTTCTCTTATATGAAAATGAAGCTATTGTTTAGGGAAGAGTAATACCACCCCACAGACCCCTAACAATTAGAATGAGACATATGGGAGGAGTCTGGTGATTCACTGTACTCTAAGTTGCCTAGTTTCACTGAGCATTTCCGTGCCAGCTGAAGCAGCCCTTCCTGAACTATCTGATGAGGCTGCCCCTGTCTTTCGTGAATTCCATGTATGTAATGGCCTAGACAGAGGCAATTCCTTTGTAAGGGAAACCTACTTCTCCTCATTCTCCTCCCCTGAAAATCCTCATTGCCTACAGACTTATAATTAGAAATTTCCAGGGGCCAATTACAAAGTCAAACAGGGAAGGCAAAAGCATACATACATGAATGTATACATGCATGCACACACACAAGTAAGCAAGATTTTGCTAATATATAACAGCAAAAATCTGGGGAATATATGTGGGAATGGGTTTTCAGCATGCTTGATGTAGAAAGATTTTCCAGTGATGGCAGAACAATATCTTCCATTTCACATGCCCCTCTTTGACTCTTCTCCCATCAAGACTTTAGGTCTCTTTTCCTTCCTCTTGAATTTGAGTGGCAGAAGTGAAATTTTGCAAAGTTGTGTAACTGTGAGGCTGCATCATAAAGGGCAGTGGTTTCCACCTGGCTGTCTTTGGAATGCTCACCCTTAGAATATAGACACCATGCTGTGTGGTAGTCCAAGCAACCACATGAGGAAGTCACATGCAGGGCTCTGGACCCATGGCCTCAGCTGAAATCTGGGCAAAGTCTTGCATCAGTCACCCGACAGGTGAGTTAGTAGACCGTTATTCAGCTCCCCACCACACTCCAGCTTCCAAATCTCTCCAGCTGAGGTCTCCAACATCATGGAGCAAAGCTGTCTTCACTATACCCTTTCTGAATTCCTGACTCTCAGAATCCATGAGCTTAACCAAAATAAATTTTATGGCACTGACTTTGGGATAGCTTGTTATACAGTATTAGTAGCTTAGACAGTACTTAGGCCAGTGAATGTAAATTTAGATTGGTCTGAGTTATTGAAATGAATGCACTTACTACAGATTCTGGAGTCAATATGCTAAGTCAAATATTCAGAGTTTAAAGTTTTGCTCAGTTAGCTCACTGAAACATGGATTCAGTGATGGTCTTCCATAAATGAAGATGTAAAAGAAGTTGTCTGATATTATGAACAGGAAGAAATACAAAGATTTGGGATAGATAAGAATGTTGGTGAATATTTATAATTTGTAAACCACTCACACACATATGAATACACACACACACACACTCACACACACACATACATATTCTGTGGCCCTCAAAAGAGCCCAGAAGAAACTCCTTTTACCATACCATTGAAAAATAGATTGGCAAGTAGAAGGCCAGCATCTTTGAAAAACGCTATTCTCTGTGGGCAAGGGACTCGGCCATAGAAATGTGCTCTCTGATGAGCAGAACTTTGGTTGACAGAAGTCTAACAGCAGTTTTTCACTTCAAGAGAAAGGTGGACATGGTTATGGTAGTAGACAATTAGGCCATCACAAGAGTCATATGATGCATAAGTGCTACCTTGTTACAAGATTCCCAGTACAAAAATATAGGGGCAAACCATTAAGATCTTTTTTGATATAAAACACAAAACAAAAATAACAACAAAACAATAAAAGCTTCTTATTCTGGAGAACAAAGACATAAAAATGAGCTGCCACAATACAGTCAAAACCCAATAGCCAATGCCCAGACCTGAATCAGCTCACAGACCTGAAAGTCCATTAATGAAGGAAGGAGCCCAGAAAACCGCTAAGAAAAGACCCTAAGTGACTGTCTTTTCTCCATTGTACATTCTTGCCTTCTTTGTTTTATATTAATTGACCATAAGTATATGGGTTTATTCATGGGCTTTCTATCCTGTTCCATTGATTTATGTGTCTGTTTTTGTGCCAGTACCCTGCAGTATTGATTACTGTAGCTTTGTAGTATAATCAGAAGTGAGGGAGTGTGATCATTCCAGCTCTGTTCTTCTTTCTTAAGCCTGTTTTAGCTATTCAGGGTCTTTTGTACATCCAAACAAATTTTACAATTATTTGTTCTAGTTCCATGAAAAACGTCATGGGTGTTTTGATAGGGATTGCATTAAATCTGTAGATTGCCTTGGATATATGGTCATTTTCTATAACATCTTATGGAAAAACCCAAACAAACCTTTTGGCCAACCCAATACAATGGAGAAAAAACAATCTCTTCAATAAGTGGTGCTGGGAAAACTGGACAGCTACGTGTAAAAGAATGAAATTAGATTAGAACATTCTCTAACACCATAAACAAAATAAACTCAAAATGGATTAAAGACCTAAGTATAAGACCATATACCATAAAACTCCTAGAGGAAAACATAGGCAGAACACTCTTTGACATAAATCACAGCAATATTTTTTTAGATCCGTCTTGTAAAGAAAAGGAAATAAAAACAAACATAAACAAATGGGACCTAATTAAACTTAAAAGCTTTTGCACAGCAAAGAAAACCATGAACAAGACAAACAGACAACCTACTGAATGGGAGAAAATATTTGGAAACGATATGACTGAGAAGGGATTAATATCCCACATATATAAACAGCTCATACAACTAAACATCGAAAAAGGAAACAACCCAATTTAAAACTGGGCAGAAGAACTGAACAGACAATTTTCCAAAGAGAAAATGCAGATGGCCAACAGGCACATGAAAAGATGCTCAACATAGGTAATCATCAGGAAAATGCAAATCAAAACCACAATGAGATATCACCTCCCACCTGTCAGAATGGCTATCATCAAAAAGAACACAAAGGGCTTCCCTGGTGGCGCAGTGGTTAAGAATCCACTTGCCAATTCAGGGAACACAGGTTTGGCCCTGGTCCGGGAAGATCCCACATGCTACGGAGCAACTAAGCCCGTGTGCCGCAACTACTGAGCCTGCACTCGAGAGCTCACAAGCCACAACTACTGAAGCCCTAGAGCTTGCACCTACAGCCCATGCTCCACAACAAGAGAAGCCACCGCAATAAGAAGCCCGCGCACCACAACGAGGACCCAATGCAGCCAAAAATAAATAAATAAAAATAAATACATTTATAAAAAAAAATTACCCTCATTTATGTGAGGCACTTCAAATAGTAAATGCATTAAATCCTTATCACCCCACAAAATATGAGCAATTTAAAAAAAAAAGAACACAAATGTTGGCAAGGATATGGAGAAAAGGGAACACTCATACGTTGCTGATGGAAATGTAAATTGGTACAGCTACTGTGGAAAAGTATGGAGGTTTTTCAAAAAACTAAAAATAGAACTACCATATGACCCAATTCCACTCCTGTGTATATATCCAGAAACAAAACAAAACAAAACAAACAAAAATGCTAATTTGAAAAGATACATGCACCCTAATGTGTTCATAGCAACATCATTAACAATTGCCAAGATATGGAAGCAACCCAAGCGTCCATCAACATATAAGTAAAGAAGATGTAGAGACAAGATGGCGGAAGAGAAAGACGCGGAGATTACCTTCCTCCGCACAGATACACCAGAAATACATCTACACGTGGAACAACTCCTGCAGAAAACCTACTGAACGCTGGCAGAAGACCTCAGACCTCCCAAAAGGCAAGAAACTCCACACTTACCTGGGTAGGGCAAACAAAAAACCCCTAAAAACAGAGACAGAGGATAGGGACGGGACCGGCACCAGTGGGAGGAAGCCGTGAAGCAGGAA
>RJWK010001322.1:13067-82821 GCA_004363435.1 Platanista minor | reverse complement strand
AAAAGCACTTTAAGACCATATGAGCAGACAGTCTGGGGCTTGGGGGCCTGAGTGGCCTGAAAACCCAAAGGCCAGCCTTTTGCAAGGTCATGGCTACTCCTGGACTGGGGAGAAAAGAGCTCTGACACCGGCCGCACGCAGACACTCAAAGTGAACAGCCACAGAGGTTTGCCCAACATTTTCAGACCCACTTACTTTCAGGTCAGGTAAGTGCTGGGCCACTTTCTCTGGGTTTTAGGAGGAAACAGAAGGACCGAGTTGCAGGTTAAGGGAGCTGCGCGGAGCTTCCCCACCCGACACTCTCGGGCTGGACAGTGTTGATGGGAAGCAGCCAGACATCCCTTCCTAACATCCTGGAAAGTCTCCCCAGGCCTCGCTCTGCGGCCCCTCTCGGGACACAGCCAGAGCCCAGGCACAGAAGTACCACAAGGCCTTCCCCAGGCCGGCCGGGCCCTGTGGGCTGACCGTGGCCAGGCTGTGTTATGTTTTCACGGCAGACACTTCCATGCCGGCTTTGTGCACGGTTTAAGCAGAACAAGAGCACTAAACAAACAGCGAGGCCCTCCAATCCCCCCATTTGTCAGAGAGTCCTGACAGGGCCCCTAGTCTCTCGTCCATGCCCTCTCCTTCGTTATTTTAAAGGTTTATCTCCTTAAATCCCTTCCTTTCCAAACAAGAGCCATATTCCCCAACGTTCAAAATGTCATTTTGGATAATCAGTAGTGAAAACAGCAATGGAAGAGTAGTTTCAAAAGTTCTTGGGCCATCAAGGTAACGCGAAAATAATGCATCAGTATAGACACAACAATACCAGCTGCCTCGGGGAAGGATTTATGGCTCCTTCAGGATATGAGTTTCCAAGCTGTGTAAATTTAGAAGCATTCAAGTACACCAGCAAGAAAAACGTATAAGGTATAATCCTTAATATTTAGTAGGAGTGCAGAAAATCCAACAAGGGGACACTTAGAAAGCGTGTGTCTGTGTGTGCAGTGGACACAGAGTGGGTCAATGTCTGTGTAGGTGGGAGAGGTATGGGGCTTGATATACCAGAAACGAGCTGCTAGGATGGAATTCCACATCAGTGGTTCTCATCCTGGGTCAACTTTACCCACCAGGGGACCGACCCTTGACCCTACCTGGATGGAGACATTTTTGGTGGTGCTAGCTGACATCTAGTGGGTGGAAGTCAGGGATACTGCTAGGTGTCCTCCAGAGCTGCCCCTAGGACACACGATCCAGCCTCAAATGACAATGGTGCTGAGGTGGAGCATCTGCTCCCAGCGAATTTTGAGAGATTTTAGTTTCAAGCAGCAACAAGCCTGGCCGTGAGATTTTTGTCTCACGGTTTTTGCATTCCACCACCAATCAGAATAAAGCTTCAAGTATGTCCTGGTCAGGAAAGTAATAAAACTCTCAAAAAGTAGCAAAAAGCTTGTTAAAATTGACAAAAATATTGCTACAGCCTAGCCAAATTTCAAATGTTGCTGCAAAAGGACTGTCATACTCTATCCATTCAACAGATTCTAAGAAGTAGCTCACTCTGTCGCCAGACATCAGGGGAAGGGCTCCTGCAGTGGCAGGAACACCATGACAGACAGGCCGGGAAGCACCTGTCACACACACAGTGAAAGAATTAGAGATGTGCACGGCACCTCAATGAAGGCCTTGAGGAAGGCGTGCTTCCCCTGGGCTGGGGACCAAGAAGCCTTCCCTGAGGACCTGATATTCAAACTGAGACCTGGAGGATGAGAAAGCAACTCTTTCTTTCTGAGGGTTGTGTGCAAATGCCCTGAGGCAGAGGGACCATGACCAGGTGCTGAGCAGGTGGGGAGGGGCTCGTGAGGCTATGCCATCATTTAAAGAGGGGAGTGATCTAAGATGAGGCGAGAGAGCTGAGAAGGGGCCAGATCTCCCAAGGCCAACAGAAAGTCAACCCAGCACTTTAGCTTTCTCCAAGGACCATGGAGACTGGTGGAAGAATTTTTAACCAAGAGAAAGCAAAGCTCAGAATCTCATTCTGGAAATACCCCTTTGGTCTGGGAATGGAGAAGAAAGGAAGGGGATGTTGGTTGAAAGCAGAGAAACAGTTTAGAAGCTTGTTTCATCCAAGCACAGGAAGGTGGTGACTTGGGCCAGGGTTATAGGCAGGAGAGCTTAGCTTGACATGCAACAGAATAGGAGGCAGAAACACTGCCTTCTTCACCCCCCGGATAAACTTGGTGGGCAATGCCTCAGCTTTCCCCATGTGTCGGGCCTTCCAGCACGTGGGTCAGGACAAACTTCCAGAAACCTTTCAGGGCCTTAGCTGTCAGGCGGCATGTGATAAACAGACAGCAGACAGAGACAGCGGTTGAGTTGAAGGAGGCATGGATTAGGAGAAGTGGTTGGTTAGAGGTCAGTCAAGGTCAAGTAGGACTTGAGCCAGAGAGGGACCGGGCTGCTGCTTGGAGTCAAGGTCAGAAAAGCATCTTTGAAGCAGAAGGCCAGGCCCAGGGATGGAGGGCCCTCCATCCCTGGGCCAGCCCAGGCAGGGTGGGGAGCAGGGGACGTGAGGTGGAGGCAGTGCCCGGAGGACCCTCCCAAGGGGTCTGTTTGTTGGGATGAGTTCAAGAACACTAGCTGCCAGCTCCCAGGGCCCCACATCCTGGTCTGCTGGAGCTACCACCCTCGCCACCCAGCGTCCAGGGCTCCCAGGCTCACCCTGGTGATCAGAGGCCAGTTGCTGTGATTCATCCCCTCCAAAGCATTGTTCTCTGTGTCTGATGGGAAAACCAGATTTTCTGACCTTGACAGGGCCCCTGAAAGGCAGGCATTTGCAGGCAAAACAGAAGGTATTCTCATCAGAGTTGATTTTCCCCAGCGCTTCTTCCTTCCCCTGTTCAGCCAGCGCAGGAAATGCCAAATGCTGTTGATATAAATGATTTGGTCTCATTGGTGGGCTTTAAACTCTAAGTAAAGCTTTCTTTAGAAAAAAAACCTGAGTTTGAATTTTGCTAAATTTTGGAGTCTTTTGTAAAATTACTTTCAGGAAGTTTCAAAAATCAACTAGACAGCCATTGAGATTTTTAAAAATCAACATCTTGAGCTATAATTTGCATATAACCAAATGGACCCATTTTAAGTGTCCAATTAGAGGAGTTTTGTTTCTTTTGTTTGTTTGTTTGTTTTGGCTGTGTTGGGTCTTTGTTTCTGTGTGTGGGCTTTCTCTAATTGTGGCGAGCAGGGGCTGTTCTTTGTTGTGGTGCTCGGGCTTCTCATTGCGGTGGCTTCTCTTGTTGCAGAGCACAGGCTCTAGGTGCACAGGCTTCCGTAGTTGTGGCACGTGGGCTCAGTAGTTGTGGCACACAGGCTTAGTTGCTCCGCAGCATGTGGGATCTTCCCGGACCATGGATTGAACCAGTGTCCCTGCACTGGCAGACAGATTCTTAACCACTGCACCACCAGGGAAGTCCCCAGTTAGAGGAGTTTTGACAAATGTATTGGGTTGGCCAGGAAGTTCGTTCAGGTTTTTCTGTAAGATGTTATGGAAAAACCCAAATGAACTTTATGGCCAACCCAATATACACCCAGGTAATCACTATAATCAAGATTTAGAACATTCCCATCCTCCAAAAATGTCCTTGTGTTGCATTTCAATCAACCTATGTCCCCTCCCTCAGGTCATTTTAAAAACTTACAAATATATAAGCATCGTATATTTATGTGATATAAATATATATATATATATATATATATATATATATATATATAACCATAAAAGCTTTATGGCTATAGCCGCAGGTTCTATTTTCTACTTTTTTTACACAACTTAAAGTTTCATTTCAAAAGTTTGGTCATAAAGTAAAAAGGCAACAAATCATACAATTTTCTGAAATCCACGTGAACTTGGTGAGGAGTAAAAGAGTCATGAGATTTTGAACTAACACCACTGAGAAAACTTTAAAAGGTGTGCTGGGTCCCCAGATTGCCATCTTGCTGCTGTTCTTATTGTCCTGGGTTACTGGAAGAATTGATTTTCCTGGGCCCTAAATCAGGCCAAAGTGATTACTTTGTAGCTGTATTAATATCTTGATGGTATACACTTCACCCTCTTAAAAATGAAAACTTTTCTGAAAGTTACAGGCACACCCTCTTAAAATACCTCAAGAACAGTGAATAAAGGGTTAAAATCTGATGGAACAACGGCATATTTTGAATGAAAGGTCAAGTAGAAAAGTCAAAATACAAGAAACTGGACTTAATAAGAAAGGAAACATTGATCCCTCCTAAGAGATCCTATTGGCGATTTTCCACGTTATTTCTGAAGTAGCCCATGTATAATAAACATATAATTTTGTTCCTAAGGGCCCTCTTATTTGCATCTCATTGGATAAATTGGGGATATATTTACATAACTCATCAACTTATCCCATGATATGCAAATAGGATGGCTCTTAGAAGCAAAATTATATGTCTATTATACATAAAAGGCATAATATGTATTATACATAAAACAGAACTTATAGAATATATTTACATAAATTCCTTACATAAGTGAAGGAACATTACAACCTGATGGTGAAAACTCAAGGCCTGAGTTCTGTTCCCTGGGGGAACTTTCTGTCCATCTACTGCAAGTTCAGCTCCTGGAGCCAAAGGAGTAGAGAAACACTAAACAGCCACCATCCACCACCTATTTCCAACACATCCGCAGTCATTCTGGACCAAAAACCACTGTGCAAGGCCCACTGACCGGCAGTCATTGGGATTATCATGCAATCTGAATGGTGTGGACTCATTACCGTGCTATTGGTGCCCAATAATCTTCCAACTCCTTTCTTGTACCCTGGGGGGAAGTTAGATGTTGGGAAACATTATCATTTCAATGAAACTAGATTGCTTACAGGCTAGAATTATTTAATGCAATGGATAAAGTGCTAACATACAAGCAGTATCAATGCTAAATAATGACCTCATTGTATGTGTTGTAGTTTTCATGACATCTGCTTATGAGCAACACAAAGTAAGCAAATGGACTCTGAAAACTGGACCTGGTCATAATTGCCGGAAACTTACAAAAAGTTGACAGGAACACAGAGTAAAATCCAGGCCAACCTGAAAAAAATCAATTAAATGGAGATTTGGAAATTTAACCACACACGTGTAAATTAAGCTAATAGTGATGGGGACCAGCACCCACTTAGAGATTCTGACATTTTCATTCAAAAAAGATCACACCCAGCAAGGGTGTGATTACACACTGCCCTCTTCTCTCTTTGAGAATAAAAAAATCTTCTCAGTTCTCAGTGGGAGAGGCAAGGAAAGTGGGCAAATTATTATTATTATTATTTTTTTTTTTTTTGCAGTACGTGGGCCTCTCACTGCTGTGGCCTCTCCCGTTGAGGAGAACAGGCTCCGGACGCGCAGGCTCAGCGGCCATGGCTCACGGGCCCAGCCGCTCCGCGGCATGTGGGATCTTCCCGGACTGGGGCACAAACCCGTGTCCCCTGCATCGGCAGGCAGACTCTCAACCACTGAGCCACCAGGGAAGCCCCCGAAAGTGGGCAAAATTTGATTTCCACAGACACCCTACCGTTGGGGTCTCCTGACAAAAGAACATTCTCCACCCCTGTTCTTGCCCGTGGGGGGTCACTCATATTCAAAAAGGAGTCCTGAAACATACCCACAGGTCAGTGGGCATTCACCTGAAAGCCAAGCCCCTTAGAAGACCTGGGAAAGATTCCCCTCCTACCCCATCCCTGAAAATAGTTCCCCTATTGTTTCATTTTATTTGAAACCAATTCTTTTAGTTTGAGGTGTTGTACTTGTACAAACGCACTTACCAGTCAGGGTTCTGTTGGTCAGAACACAAGACTGCGCTGGACACCGTCTCTGCTCTCATCTTCTCTTGGGGTCAGCATCCTGTGCGCTCTGGAGCCCCACACCAGGTGAACCCAGGAAGCACGTGCAGGAGAAACAGTGTATCCTTTCCTAAGAACGAGGTTTTGAGGACAGACAAGAAGAAGCAGGCAACTTCCAGCTTCTGGGCTGGTAAGTAAGTAAACGGCGTGCACATTCCCATCCGCGCAACAAGACAAAGGCTAAACACACTGAAAGTCAACAACTCTTCTTAGATTGTCAGAAAAGTGAGGTCATGGGGCAATTCGCTGCCATCGAAACTGGAGAGACGGGCAGATACAGAGAAGCACGAGCAGAAACCCACAAGCAGAAGTGTCAACTGGAACCGGCGTCGGGTGAGAGAAAGTGAAGTGACCTGACAAGTTGCCGGAAGCTCAGTGCAGGCAGGTCTGTCTGAGCGATAAAAACTCCAGGGGGACCCAGTCACGGGGTGGGAGCAGGGCAGGCACCCCACTTCTGTGAGCTTTTCCCTCCAGGGCCTCTACCTGGTCCTCACAGGGCAGAGCAGAGAATCATTCCTGGTGCTCCGGTGTGTGGGGAGGGGAGGGGAAGGTGGTCAGTTTGAAATATGCCCAGAATTATCCATTCTTAACAAGGCCTGTCCTCATACTAAACTTCTGACCAGAGCCTGACCCGCTGGGCTTTCATCAGAGGGAAGGGAAACTTTAACCCCAGTCGTGCTAGCCATCCTGTGCCACCTGAAAACAAAAATGCAGCAGGAAAGTGCCTGGGAAGATCTTGTCCAGGGCCAGGCGGAGGAGGGGTTGGAGTGGGTGGTGAGGGCTGCTTTTGGGGAGAAGCCAGCACAGAGGGGAGCTGATGTCCTGAGCCCCAAGAGCGCCGCATCCCCTGTGATGTAACCAAGCCCCACGTGAGCCCCAGTTGTGCCTGACGCTGGACGTCCCAGCCCCCAGGGTCTGGGAGGACCGGGTCAGGGGGGTGGGACAAGGGAGCGGCTCAGATTCGTCCCTCCTGGCTCTGTGTGTGGCCGCCTTGCACACACAGGGCTTCTTCACCAAGGCGGCCCCAGGCCCCAGGCCCCAGGCCCCAGGGCAGGCTCTGACTTCCACCAGCAGTACTTGGAAAGCAAGGCAAGAGACTTCAGTAGACCCTGAGTCACTGTTCAGTGACCAGTGAACAGACTCCGAGCCAGACTCTGAGACGCAGGAACATGAGATCCAGTTCTGCCTGGTATTACTCACTCTCTTGGTTTCAGACTTTTCCAGAACCTCGTGACACAAGGATGGAAAACCTGAATGAGGGAAGTGATAATTCTGCAACAAACACTGTGCTTTGAGTCGCTTTTGCAAGAGCGGACTTGGTGTCTCGGTGGCGGGATGGACACGTGAGGTCATTACGGACATAGGCCACGACAATAGAGTGGGATTCAGTGTGCCCGCCTTGGTTTACCAGTGGTGACACTGAACCTCCAATAGCACTAGAATCTCCAGGCACTTAATGACTGACTCACCAAAATTTGAATGGCTCTTTAGAACCAACGTCCTTTCTTTCCAAGGACTGATATGGGACGGGACCCACATGTCTCCAAGATGAAATGTAAACGCACAGAGGCCCCTTATTTTAATAAAATGTGGTTCACAGAGTACTCCAAGTCTAAACAGTGACTAAACACTGGTCACTGGCTAAACAGTGATCAGGGATCCACAGTACTGCAACACACACTGGTGCACCCGGAACTCTGTCACCTTTGGCTGCCCCTTCCCTGACCTCCTGTACACCTCAGCTTCTCCCTGGAGCCCTGAGGGTCTACACCTCACACACCAGCAGACTCCTCCCCAGCAGGGGAAGGACCACCTACGTCAGGCCTGACTTTGGCTGACAGCTCCCCAGCGATGGAAAAACCTGTACTGTATGTCAGATCTGAGAAAACTGCCCGCAATATGGATCTGAGTAATACAGGTGATACAGGGGTAGACGACATGGAAGATTATTCTGATGGCACCTCCTGGCTGGCCCAAGGAGAGGGGAACTGGAAACCGAGGGTCTGTGGGATTGAAAGCCACTCTGGTTCCAGTCAGACCACTTAATCCGGGCCTGGGTGAGGGATTTGCAAAGTTCTGGACTCGCCGAGAGAAACGGACAAGCCACCCCGACCCCGACATAGAGCATCACACACCCCTCAGGGTACCACTTCCAGGGCAGAGACTTGGATCTCTGTGAGGTCATGGGGTCCCCAGAGTCTATTCCTGCTGCCCCTTGCAGAAGCTCCAGGAACACGAGCAGGAGGAGTGAGTGCTTCTTGGGAGAGAAAGTCCCACATGGGAGAAAATGCCTAGCTCCCATTGGAGGGTCCCATGGTCCACAGGCCTCTGCCAATGCCTCCTCCTCGAGGCCCGAGTTTCCTGAGACACAGCCTTTCCCTGACCCACCCCTCCCCGGGGCTCTGAGGGCTCTTGGGGGCTCCCAGGGCGGAAGTGAGGCTTCTGCCATCAGCACGTGGACCAGGGGCCTGGATGCAAAAGTCGAGTTCCCTGGTCCAGGCACCCCTGCAGAGCGAGGGCCCTGCCAGGCGTGGGGTCACACCACGGGCTCCCTGATTCGGTTGACCTTGATGGGAGCCAACGGCGGACCCAGGCATCTGCTTCCGAGGCACTCAGGTGGCCTCTACAGCACCTAAGGTCCTGATTCTGGAATCCCAACCTCTGGCTGAGCACTAGTTACAAGGTTGAGGGGTGGAGTCCTGGTCACGCTGGCATTGCAGCAGGCAGGCTGCGCCTGGACCAGGGGCTCACGGGAACTTCCCAGAATTGCAGGCGTGTGACGTGTGTGCATAGGTGCACTTGTCAGGGGGTAGCGCCCTCCCTCACTGTCCTCAGATTCAGAGTCATCTGCCGCCTGCAAAGTTGTTGCGTGGCACTGGCCTTCTCTGCACTGCGGCCAGTTTGCTGTCACGCGTTTGTTTTGTGTGTTTCTCATGTACATGTGATGATGCCACTGCTTCCCCGTGGACGGGAAGAGGATGCCCCAGACCTTCACCTCAGACACTCTTAGTCCTGACCCTCCGGCTTCCAGCCTCACGTTCCCCGGTGGAAAGGGTCCCGGCGCCTGAAGACATCGTGATGCCTCTTTTCCTGACCTTTGCACCCAGGCTGTTTCCTTTGCCCGGAGGGCACCCCCTGTGGCCGGTGTGGCTAATCCTGCTCACAGCTCAACGTGTGTCCAACAAACGCTTAGCATCTCTGTAAGAGTCTTCCTTCCCGTTTCACTGGAATTTCCACAGAGATTTCATCTCCAATCGACAGTTCTCTCAGTCACGTCACCCTGCTGCTGCTTCCTGGTGACACTCCACGCAGCTCAGGTCCTGCAGGGGAACAGGAGAGGCAGGACTCTCTCGCTCTCTGATGAACACTGGAGAATGAGAGGGAGATTTATATTTAGGAATTGACTCATAATGATCGTGGGAGCTGGCATGTTCGATGTCCAAAACCTGTAAGCAGACAGCGGTCTGTACACTTGGGGAGAGAGCCGAGGCTGCAGTCTTGTATCTGATTTCCCCAGGGCAGGAGCCTGGAAACTCAGGCAGGTTTTCTATGAGCCATCTTGAGGCAGAATTGCTTCTTCTTTGGGAAGCTTCAGTTTTTGCTCGTAAGGTCTCCAACTGAGCAGGTGAGGCCCGCTCAAATGATGGAGGGTCAGTTGCTTTACTCAAAGTCCACTGATTTAAATGTCAAATGTTAATTGCATCTAAAAAAATACCTTCCCAGCAACATCAGGTCTGGTGTTTGACCAGACAAGTAGACATCAAAATCCAGACAAGTCAACACATAGAACTAACCATCACTCCCTCCTTTTCCCAATAAGACTGAGAGCCCAGGACAGCAGTTACCGCGCCCTAAGTGTTTCTGTATCTGTGATACTTACATTCTGTGGCACAGAGTGTTTTTTACATTAATTGTTGAAGGAGACATAACCCTAGGCACTGAATTAACTCTAAGAATTCACTGGTGCTTAAAAATGCAAAAATTATTTCCCCAGTGTTGTTTTGCTTTTTTGTTTGTTTAATGTCTAAACCTTATTGATCAGTTTCCAAGGCCCTTTGGAACTTCCAGGCATCTGGGATCCTCTATTCCCCCTGGTCCCCAGCAAATGTCTCCCTCAGCTTCATCCTTCAAAATCTCTAAAGCAAAGACACTCTGCACAACGTCCTCAATATTTAGAGACAGACAAACAGAAGCAGAAAGCAATGAAGTTCTACGGGGACGAGGGTACAGTGTGTCGTGGCGTGAGTGGGGTAGGGGCCACAGACCTCCAGCGGCAGTCAGCTAGCAGCACTGCTCTTTACCCACTAGTGAAGGCAGCTCCTTAGACTTCTCTCCACCAACGTCTCTGGAAAACAAACACCACAGCGTGGATTCCATCATGCAATCCATACGGAAATATTCATGCTCTTTCAGAAAGTTTGAATCACCCCACAGATGGAAGGTTTCACATTCTTATCAACCTCTGGGAATAGCTTAGACAAGGCTGTGTAGTGGGTGACCCTGGAAGATTGCACCTGAAAACAAACACATAAACAATCAACCAATCTATAAAATACATTATTTACATAAACAATATAAACATAAGAGGTTATGTCCATTGATTTATCATGGCTAGAGGCACACATACAAGGAGGCTTCACTTGGGGTCCCCCCAAATAAAAATGCCTGAAATTATTTTATATGTTGCCTTTTATGTCTTATTATATTATCCACAACAGCCAGCTCAGTCAACAATTTTCCATACACTTCATGAGGATGACAAGAGCACTACTTATTCTAAAACTTATTTCTAGAAAGAAATATCATCAGAATCTTAATTCATACATCAATTTTTAAGATTCATGTACTATTATGTCTATTTATGTCTATAAATGGACACATCAACATAGATGTATACATCTATTTGCATTATATTTACACATTTTCACATTTGTACACTAAAGAACAAGAGAGAAAGAAAAGATTGAAGAACTGTACTGAGTTCTAATTTAAGAGCTAATCTCCTGATGTATAACTTATTTTAAGTAAATATACTTTTCAAATAAGTTTTTGTTCCTTCAAAAAACAAATCTCATGGACGAAGTGTTTCATAAAGCTATACTGATGGCTGATTTACCGTTATTCCCTAATTTACAAAACCATGGTTTAAGAAGCACTTGTGAGAAATATAAAAGCCTAAACAAGAATAGTTAAATATGCACCTGCTGGAAACCTTTAGCCACGTGACTAGAATGTAACCGGAATCCTTCCTCAGCCCTTCACTCCTGCCTCCCCTGTTCCCAAAAGCATATTCTGCCACGTGGTGTTTTCACTTCTGTATTCCTCCAGGGTCACTAACTCGGTGTGGCACAGATGCTCGTGTATGAACTAAGAAGCATGTCTGAATATTCTAGAAAAGGGAGATGCACAAAGATACTCTCTCTATCTTTTGGATACCGGTGGCCTTCCTCTGGACTGGGATTCCCTCTTCTGTAGCTGACTTCCACTTGGTGGCTTTCCTCCTGACAAGGTGCAGGGGAGAGCAGCCCACAGCCCGGGCACACGCCGGCCTCTGGAAGTGATCTGCTCTCTTGCAGCCAGCGGTGTCCAGTGACGGGCGACTCCGGCCAGTGCTACCTGCCCTGAACTCAGATGGTTTCCCACCAACTCCAGATGCATCTCCTCATTCGTTCGCTCTGGCTGATAAATAAAGTCCCCTGAATGAGTGGATTATCTAGATCCCTGCCGTTTACTCTTTTCAGAAACAATTCTTCTTGCCGTTTAACTACTTGGGTAAAACTATTTCTAAGAGCTTTAGCACAGGGCTTCCCTGGTGGCGCCGTGGTGGAGAGTCTGCCTGCCGAGGCGGGGGACGCGGGTTTCGCGCCCCGGTCCGGGAAGATCCCACGTGCCGCAGGGCGGCTGGGCCCGGGAGCCGTGACCGCTGAGCCTGCGCGTCCGGAGCCTGTGCTCTGCCACGGGAGAGGCCACAGCGGCGAGAGGCCCGCGCACCTCAAAAAAAAATAATAAAAAAAAATAAGAGCTTTGACACAATTCCCATGTCTGTTGGTGGAGAAAACTGAGGGCTATTTGTCCTCTTCCCAGGGACTCAGGTTGTGAATGACGTGAACACTGTTCCTGTACTTTGCCCCCCAGAGGAATGCTTGAGCGTGTGGAGGTCGCGTGGGTTTTTCTTAACTAATGCCCTTGTCCGTTTTTCACCATTTTGCACCCTTTCTCTGCATCACACATCCTCTTCTTGTGACCTCATCCTCTTCTATTTTTAGTCTGTTGCCCACACTACAGGCAAAGAATCAAGAGTATCCAGACCACGGAGTTGCCGAATCACTAGTCTTAACATCAAAATAGAGGTTTCACTAAAAATGTCGAACCGTCTCACCACCAGAGCTTTGGCGGCTCTGACAGCTCTTTCCCCATGGCTCAGAAGTCGGGTGACAACCTGAGTCACTCCTACGAGGAAACCTTGTGCCCATCATGATACCTTGAAATTTCAGGAAAAAAAAAAAAAATGTCATGTGATGAATCAGGATGGCTGGCACAGCCTGTGTGCTTCCAAGAGTTTTCTGTTTGAGAGTTTGAATGTGTATTTACACATATATTTAAAATATTAATATTTAAAATGTAATTAAAAATTTTAAACCCATTTTAATACTAACGGGAGACAAACAAGAATGCCCATCTGAGTCATGCAAGCTCTTAAGACAATGACTGGGCTTATAATTCATTAATATTGAGAGCAATCTTGAGACGCCTCATTTGGTTCTTTGGGAGACCCGAGGGGTGATGCTGTAAAGTGCAGGGAGAGGGCTTGGTGCACACTTGGTCCTGGAGGCGGGGACGCCGGGACAGGAGGTCCATGTGGAGAGAAGGAGTTCTGTGGCCGCAGGACCTCCTGTGCTGTGGGGCGTGAGGCCCTAGGGCAGAGGCCTGAACCTGCAGGCAGCTGGCAGGAGTGAGGAGTGAGGCAGGAGATAGATGGGCCCCAGGCAGCTGGAGTCGGTTCCCTGTGGACAGATACTCAAAAATAGCAGGAGCGAGAGGGGAGCTGGGCCCTGCCCAGCTAAGAGAGAAAAGCCCACATATTCCTCATTCTCAAGTTCCAGGAGACCTTCTCAACTACACATGTGCAGAAAGGCTCCTTCAGGGTCAAAAGGGAAGGGGCACCACCCCATAGTAGGTGATGTCAGCCTCCCCACAGGCCTCTGCACTGGAATCCATCTTGGCTAAGAGAGCACGCGCACACAGGGGAAGACCCTGAGATAAACCACATACGGACTCAGAACCAGGCCAAGCAAGACGATTGTCCAAAGGAAACCAGGAAGAAATGCCCCATGTAAGTGATTCAGACTACCACGAGGGCTCAGATCTCTCTCTGAGCCCACCTGTGTGTTTATCCACACATACTCTTTTTCCTCCTAATAAACACTTGACTCGTTTCACTACTTTCCGACTTTGTGGGAATTCATTTCTACAAAGTCAACGAGCCAGGGCCTTGTCACTGGCCACTGGTCAAGCGGCTAAGATTCAGCGCTCTCCCTGCCATGGCCTGACTTCAATCTCTGGCCTGGAACCTAAAGCCTGCTTCAAGCCACTGCAGGCCAAGGTCATCCGAGATCAGGGGGAGTTTGGGGTTGGAATGGCAACTCCTCTTGTCCCCATGCAGGTCTTCATCCAGGATGGCCTTTCCCAACCTCAACACTTTTGACATTTCAGGCAGGACAGCTCTTTGTGTTAGGGTCTGTTCTGTGCTTTGAAGGTTGTTGAGCAGCATCCCTGGCCAGCACCACCACCAGATGTCAGGAGCAGCCCCCTCCCCGTTGTAGTAACCAAAAATGTCTACAGACATTGCCAACCGTCCCATGGGTGCCAAGGTAGCCCCCAGTTGGGACCATGGATCCAGAAGGATGTGGGATCCACCACTTGGTCTTCATCACCTGACCACTTGGTAAGGAAAGAGGTTGGAGTGTCTCTCTTCCTGGAGGACCTTAAAAACTTCTCTGTATGGCCCATTAATAAGCGTAAGCAAAAAGCAGCAGTAACACTGTACAATTTCTGATTTTTGTGTTGAAAGGAAAATAGAATCATTTGCTTATTGCGTTGAGGTGAAAGACAGATGAGCATTTGTCTAATTTTGGCTTTCTCATACTCTTTTTACCAGGAGACATTAAACTCACTCAATTTTTATACTGATTGTCACAAAATATGAGGGACATTTCAAGGCAACCATGGATCTGAAAAATTATCTACTGCATGACAATAATCCATTCCATGAGAATCTCCACATGAATTCTAAGTGGACGTAACTGAATTTATTTATATATTGCCTCACAGAGGGTTAGATGTTCAAAGGACACCCAACCCAGATGTCACTGTGGAAAGACAATTAAAAAAAAAAAAATCATCAATTCAGGACAATCACTATGTCTGCCTCTGCTGAGCCCAGCTCTGTCCCAGGCCATGTTCTACCACTTTGCTCATTTAATCTCCCCTAAAACTCCATGTCATTGTTCCTCATTTCACCAATTTGCCAATACCGTGGACAAAGGGCTATTTTCTGGTATGATAAAGAATTTTTAGAAGTCACTAAGAAAAATGTACACTTACAGGGCGGGGGTCGGGAGAGGTGGTGGGAAGATGAAAAGATATGAACTTAGAGTTCACAGGAAAAAATATTAAAAAGCCAATAAATATCTAAACAAAAGTCTCAATTTTACTCATATTTTAAAAATGCAAATCAAAATGACATTTGGCTACCCATTTTCCATTTGGGAAAAAAAAAAATTAATGAAAAGTTTTAAAACCCCACCATCAACCAGGGTATAAAAGAGATCCTCTCTCTCCTATGTGGTTGGGTGTATACATTTAATACAGTGTTTCCTGGGGAGAATTTGGTAATAGCTAACACATTTTAATTCTACCAACTTGCTGGTGGTAGAATTCCACTATTACAGGGGTCCCCAATCTCCAGGCCGCACAGCAGGAGGTGAGTAGTGGTCTAGCGAGCGAGCTTCATCTGCCGCTCCCCATCGCTCGCGTTACCGGCTGAACCTTCCCCCCGCCCCCCGACCGCCCCATCTGTGGATAAACTGTCCCCCATGAAACCACCCCCTGGTGCCAAAAAGGTTGGGGACCGCTGCACTATTAGAAATTTGCCCTGAAGTCATGCAAAAAAACTGTACGCACAAGGAGATTCACAACAGTTTTCAAAAACAAAACACAACAAAATTGGAAACAATTAAAAATGTCTATTACCATGGGAATGGCTGAATAAATTAAGGTGTGGGCAGGACCCCAGGGAACCGCTGGGAAGATAAAGACCCCGGGGGCTTCCCCGGTGGCGCAGTGGTTGAGAGTCCGCCTGCCGATGCAGGGGACGCGGGTTTGTGCCCCGGTCCGGGAAGATCCCACGTGCCGCGGAGCGTCTGGGCACGTGAGCCATGGCCGCTGAGCCTGCGCGTCCGGAGCCTGTGCTCCGCGACGGGAGAGGCCACGGCAGTGAGAGGCCCGCGTACCGCAAAAAAAAAAAAAAAAAAAAAAAAGATAAGGACCCCAGGAGTGTGTGAGCCACCAGGGGAGGACAAGTCCCCTGATGAGACCTTAAACGTTATTAAACGGGGCGGTTGCACCCGTATCTCCACTTAGGTAGTACAAGGATGAGGTTCCGGAGTGGATGTACACTGCTTCTCTGGAGAGAAAATGTTCAAGAGTGATTATCCCTAGAGAGAGGGGAGACATCCTGAATTATTTTCCTTTGATCATGTGGATTTCTTTCTTTGACTTTAAAAATGAATTAATTAAAAATGGCAAATCAAACCAAATGAATAGTGAAGGGGACCAATGGCTCGTGGATGGAGGAAGACAGCCTCACATCAGTATTCCCAAAGTGGTTCCACGTGGAACACCAGTGGCACCAGCAAAGGTTGAGTCCTTGTTCCTCAGATCAGGGTGGGCAAAGCTGGCGTGTGCCATGGCAGGTCACCGCAGCAAAGGAAAAGGGTGCCCGTCTCCCCACCCAGCAAAGGATCTTGCACCGAAGGCTGCATCTCTTGCATAAAGGAAATGTGTCACTTTCTCACACACACCAAAGCCCCCAGGACTAGAAAGACAGCCGGGTGCCTCATGTGTGTCACCCATAGGTAGGGTGCAGTAGGTTATTAGCAGGAAGGCATTGTCACTGCTTATCCCCTGTAAGCACAGAAGACAGGCCCGGCGACTACACTGGTACTGAGTGATGTTTACCTGAGCAGGTGCTTTTACGAGGCTCAAAGCTCCCACAGGGTCTAGTCCACACTTCGGGGTCCTGCAAATCCGACTCTACGTCTACGCTTCCTGTACCCAGAGCTGGCTGGTCTCCATTACTTTAAAGGCTGTGTTTCTATAAAGCGCCAAATTGCTATTTCCTCTGGAAAGGTGGAGCAGACAGCCACCCAACTGGAGAGCCAGGCGCTTCTGTTCCTCTGTATTAAAATGAACTTTAAATTACACATTGATTCCAGCCCTACCAGATTTAGCAAACAGTGCATTGCATTTAAATAAATTATAATAATCAAGCTCCAGTGTTTGAATTAAAGCTTTTTATTGCATGATTTGACTGAACACTGTAAAAACCTCATTAATTTCTATGCCACTAATTTGTAATTTGTGATAAAGCACAAAGGGGGGGCGGGGGTTGAGGAGTGTGGGGGAAAAGAAGGGAGAACCCTGACTGAAGTTTTTTTTTTTTTCTTTTTCACTGCAAATCTTTGTCATGAAAGTGCAAATCAGTACTGTAAACAAGGTTGCAGGGGGTCTGATTCGAAATACTTAAGAAAATAAACTTTTCAAATGTCTTTTAGAAGCGTCATTTACATGCATACAATTTATATGCTAATTACAAATCATTCCGGTCTATTCACGAAACTAATTCCCTTGAGAACCTCAGCTGGGCTTTTTTTTTTTTTTTTTTTTTCCGTCTGGGTTAGGTTACTATTATACTTGAAAGTTACAAAATGTGTGTCCCAACATGCTTTACAATTTAAATGGGCTTTGTCTAATTAACTTAAATTAGTAAAATTTCACTGCAGTTTTTGTCACTTTTTTCTCTTGCTTTCTAATGTGATTCTAAGATGCTCAGAAAAAGCTTCTCCTTAAAAGAAAATTCTCAGTAGAGGTGGTGGAACTGGCTTGACAGAGCAAAGGGAGGGAACGGGGGACTCAGACTCCGAGCATCCAGTCACCATGCTGCAACTGGAGCTAGATTTTATGAGAATTTTTTGCAGTTAAGGGTGGTGTGCGTGCACTCAGAAAAGAGTGATCAGTCCATATCACCCCATCTCTCAACTAAAGAGGCCTAATAAGCTTGATAAATATTGATACATATTTTGTACAATTAATAAACTTGTCATCCTGGTGCAAGTTTTAAATTCCCCAATCATTTACCATCTGAACTCACAATCCATATTCAGATCAAGGATTTTCCCTCGGATCCAGGGTTATGATGGCCCCTGGGCCAGAAATAAGTGAAATCAAATAGGTCGGTTATAAGTGCACGAGCAAACGGATTTTTCGAATAACGACAGAACAATAGAAAGTTGGGTCTGCCCTACCTCTCCAGCTGCCCCGCCCCCAGACTGACAGTTACAAGGCCCTGAGTTCTGAAAGGCAGTGCTGGGGGGTAGGGCGGGGCCGGGGGTGTGTGGGGTGGTGAGCCGCTAGGTGAGAAGGAGAAGCTGGAGGGAGGGCTGGCTTTGCTGTGGAGACACAGCCCTGCTGCGAGCTCAGCTGAGAAGCTCGTCTTTTTCCAATTTATTTTGTCTGCTAATTGGGTTACAAAATAAAATTCAGACTAACAACAAACATCCTCCTTCAGGCCACATAAATTACATATGGCCTCTCTCCGAATATAAGTTTAGGTGGTAACGTAATTAAGCCCAGGAAAGCTCACTGGAGGAAGGCTGAAGTTCACAGAATCTAGCAGATGCCTTGGAACTTCAGTCTGATGCAACATAATTCTTCTTATGTGAAATACAATTAATGAAGAAAATGCCCCAGATGTGTGGGCTGGGAAGGCAAATATAGCCACCCTTTATTGTGCCTTCAAGGTTAGAATTATTATAGCACTTGTAATTTTATTATAATTACCCATAATGAGACTCCACACTTGTGATGTCGTTGTGCTTTCGACAATAGAAGTTTTCAAGATGCCTCATTAAGTATTTCAGTATGTATTTATGTGATTTTTTACTTCGCCCCCCAGTTTTGGTGGCAACACAGCCCATGTAAAGGCATATGTAAATATTTTAATAAAAAATACTACCATTAAGGATCATAAAATGATCGCAATGAATAGCTATTAGGCTGTCACAGCTGTATAAGCCATCCCCTTTATGTACTCCCGTGCTGAATTGTTTGATGACCTATCATAAACCTATTAAACTACGGGCAATAAAGGATTGTAATTAGTGATAAAGCCTTGTTGCTTAGTGAGCCAAGACAGTCATCCTTACTTTGAATTTTATTGATGGTAAATGAAGATGAACCTTCAGCAATGTCAAACAACAGTGGAGAGCAAGGTGGTACTTTTTACCACGGATGGTATCGCTTCACCACTCCTGAGTTTTCCCTCTCGATTTATTTTGGTTGGTTTTCTCTTCGTGTCGTTTTCATTTTGCCTGTAAACACGAGATGCCGGAGGGAGAGTTCCAAGACAGAGGTGAGCTGGCAAGGGGACCCTTGTGCACTCCGAACAGCACGGTTCTGCTGTGCTGGCTCTGGGGTGTCACCGTGGATCGTGCAGGATGCAGCTCTGGTCCAGTTCCACCTCCTGCAGCGGGGAACACGGCAGAGGAGACATCCAGCCCCACGGGCGGGGGCCGCTGGTTAAGAGGAAGCTGTGCAAAGACCCGAACAGAACATTCGACTTTTTCGGCTCTCACATCACGTTAACTTTTCCCTCAGCCATCCTCGGTTGAATGTGAACTTGGCCTCCCCTGCACAAAGCCTCTGCACTAATGCCCGGGCACCGCCTGGGCCTCTCCATGCTCATGAATACAGCCCCGGTGCCAAAGTGCTCCGAAGCCAGCTCCTCGATGTTCTCTCGTGGAAGATGTCCTTCCCAGCTCTCCTGATGTGGATTTCCCATCTTCCCTTCAAAATCCTGGGGTGGGGTGGCGGGCAGTTTTACCAGGGGATAAGAGCCTGGAGGATGTCTTTGCAAAGCATCGGAAAGGGACAGCACACTTTCTTTCGTGCCAGACGGCAAAGAGCTCCCTTGGGCCCAGGACCCAAGCAGGGAAAGGGCAGTGCTGCCCCGGGCTTCGACCTCCGGGTCCTCAACCCACAGCCTCTGGCTTCCACCAAAGTAGCTCTACAGAGGATGGCGTGTCTGAGAGGCCTTCACTTAATGTCTAAAGTAAACTGGAGACCCGGAGTTTAAGTGGAAACGGGAACATAGCCCTCCATTGTGTATCTAACAAGCCGGGAATGTATCAGAGTGAAGACCGGGGAGGGCGTCCCTTCGTTCCCCGGGTCCCCACTGGACCTGGCAGCCCACTGTGCTTGGCTTTTGCTGCACTGAGCTGTAGGGAAACTACAGGAACCAATAATCCACTTCCAGTCAGTGGACACTTTGTCTTGGTGGATAACAAAGACTGGGCTGAAAAACCCAACACCAACTCTAAAACCTGCTGGAGGACAGCAGGGGTGGGAAGGGGCCGGGGTGCTGCTGAGCTCCACAGGGACGCTGACCCAGCACCAGACCGAAGTTCTAACCTTTCTCTGGGGACCTGGAGGGCCCAGCACACACAGAGGCCAGGAGCAAAGGGTGCAGGTCCAGTGAGCAGGTTTAAAGCAGAGATGCCACGTAATTAATGCAACATGAAACGGAAGAGCTGAAGTTACATACAAGGAGTCAGCGGAGTATCCAGGCAGACAATGACATTTAATTACAATAGCATCCAGATTTTTCTTTTTTTTCCCCTTCAAGCTACATTTTATTGTTTTTTTTTAATTTTATTAAAGCATATTTGATTTACAATGTTGTATTAGTTGCAGGTGTACAGCAAAGTGATTCAATTATACATATGCATACATTCATTATTTTTCAGATTCTCTTCTCATTTATTACGGAGTATTGAGTAGAGTTCCCTGTGCTCTACAGCAGGAACTTGTTGGTTATCTCTTTGATATACAGCAGTGTGTGTATGTTAATCCCAAGCTCCTAGTTTATTCCTCACCCATGTTTCACCTTTGGTAACCATAGGTTCATTTTCGAAATCTATGAGTCTGTTTCTGTTTTGTGAATAAGTTCATTTGTATCATTTTTTCAAAATTAGATTCCACATATGAGCGGTATCATATGATCAGACTCTTCTTTAGCCCTGGGAAGGGTTGGGATTAGGGCCAGAGCGATCCCTTTATTTACCTCCTCCTGACTCTAATTCCACCTTATGGTGAATATGATGTGTGCTCTCTCACTCGCACTGTATGAGCACAAGGGCATATTAGTGTAGTGTCAGGGAAATTATAAAATGGAATTAAACCACATCTGTGACCCCCTAAATGTCAGCGTGGCCACGGAATATCCCATCACTTGACATCTACGTGGAATCAGGGCCACTGAAGGCTGATGGCTTTTGCCAGCAAATCAGAAAGACCGCTCATCTATTTTCTTTTTTATCTTAAATGTATCCAGAGTTGTAGGGCTAAATACGAAAGCTGTAGCAGTTGGTCAGCTTTTAAGCTACTAGAAGAAAGTTAAGCTTCTGTGTCGGCTGCCCGAGATACCAGCCATAAGCTGACAAGTAATTAAACCAGCATATCTGTAACAACTGTCATCTCTTATTTCTGGGCAACTTGGATGTAAACCAAAGGCAAGAAAGCTAAGGGGGGGGGAAAGGCGAAAGAAGAAGAGAGGTTGGTTGTGAAGAGCCACTGCCGGGCTGTCCCGAGGGACAGGTTAGCAGACCTGGGCATTTAGAGACCGGTAGCCCCAACTGGAAGGGTCAGGGCTCCCTTTACCAATTATTAGCAGGGAAAAGAGCATCAGATAAGGTGTAAATGTGGGGCTTCCCTGGCGGTCCAGTAGTTAAGACTCTGAGTTTTCTCTGCAGGGGGGTGGTGGGTTCGCTCTCCGGTCGGGGAAATATTGATAAAACCCCACATGCCGCTTGGCATGGCCCAAAAGAATAATAAATAACAGCAATAATAATAATTTTAAAAATGTCGTGTAAATCTGAGCTCTGCCGTTTTGAAGAAGCCGAGTGTGACATACATTCTGATCTGCTGGAGTGGCCAGGCTGGGCTACCTCACTGATATGTCCCTTCAGGTGGCCCCTGGAGTGGCACGAATTACCCTCCCCGGGTGGATCCCTGGGGCTGATGCTCCATTACTCATGGTCTGGACGAAACCTTTCTCTCCCTCCTCTGTCGGATCTCCTGGTCCAGACCCAGACCCAGACACACAGTACATGCTCTGGAGAGATCTCTGTCCACGCGGGGATGCTCTGCATCTATAGATATAAGGGCTGGGCTTGGAGGTCTCGAGGGTTCTAAGTGACCAGGAAACAATAGGTCAAAGGGTGACCAACACACCTTTCTGCGCTCGAGGCTGAAATTAATGGGACGTCCTGCCCATCATCACAGCCTGACCTCGTCTTTGTGCCTGGACCTCATTCACTTGATGCATTATGAAAATCATGTAGTAGGGACCCCTAACCCCTCATTGAGACAGCTCCAGGATTTCCAAGATAAGCAGGCAATTTTAAGCCTTTGGGCCTTGTGACTACAGGACAACTGGCGTAGGTCGAGAGCCTGGCTTTCAGGGGACGAGGACTCAGGGTGTGGATTCTATTCACAAACACACAATGACACCCGTCATCATGACCAGACTGATACTAGATGCCGTATAGCACCCTCAGCGTGAAAAAAAAAAAGGCATCATGGAGCAGGTAAAACCCGAGGCAGCCCTGTTTGCAGTGCGATTGGAGATTTCTCAGTGAACATTTTAAACATTTCAGCTGATTTAGTTACGCTCCCTCAAGACCGCTGTGAGCTCCCCAACATGTGAAGGAACGAGCAGCATACTCGTTAGGGATCTAATTGCAAAAAAGGCCTGATGTTTTTCGTTTAAAACCTCTTAATACATTCACAGTCTCTTCCATCCAAATGGACTCTAAGCTTTGTTAATTTCTAAGTAATCAAACTTGGAATTACTTGCCAATCTTGGGAACACAGACCCCCCCGATCCAAGGCCTCTGCACACATTCTGTTTATTTTTCTCTTAGTGAAAAGTGTGACAAGCAAATAATTAAACTGAAAAGCAGGCATAAATTAGAGTCTACAGCTCCAGAGCTGATCGCATGTTAGAAGATGTGCTTGGGAGAATGAATGTTCACTCAGGTCAGTTAAATTATCTGGCTCAGACTGTCTGTGGTTCTTCTGTAAGATGGTTGATCCCATCTCATCGAGCAGCATGTTTGCTGTGCCTCGGCATAGCAAATTATTGGTGCTGGATTTATTTCGGTGAACTGTCCCTCTCCTTCTGGTTTCAGGAGAGTAAGCCCTGGGCTTCATCAGGGCCACATTATACCCCCAACAGAGAGAGAGGAGTGCCCAGCCCCGTTACATCGTCTTTTGAACAAGTCAATGCAGACAGAAGTAAATGACAGTTGATTACAAATTACATTCTGGTTGGGGCCGAGCAGGCCTCTTGCCTTGAATAATGATTGGGCCCTCGGGCTTTCACCTGCCTGCAAGCGGGTGCACGAGATGCAGGTCTCAAAACAAGCCGTGAAACACAAAAGCGTACTGGATTGCACAGATTTAGGAAAAGCGTTCAGATCTCTCGCGGCAACTGCAGGGTAAGGGTGAAGGTCAGGAAGCTGGCTCTTGTTTGCTGACTTGGAGAGCCTGTCCCACATCAAGGCAGTCATGAGCTCCTTACACCTCGGCCAGCTGATGGAGAGCGGTAGACATTGGGACACTACTTTAGACTCGTAATCAAAGGAATGCAATAATGCACTTAGTAAGATCGTATACTTTTGTATTCTTTCTTTCTTTCTTTTTGGCTGCGTTGGGTCTTTGTGGCTACGCGCAGGCTTTCTCTAGCCGCGGCGAGCGGGGGCTACTCTGCGTTGTGGTGCGCGGGGTTCTCATTGCGGTGGCTTCTCTTGTTGCGGAGCACGGGCTCTAGGCGCGTGGGCTTCAGGAGTTGTGACACGCGGGCTCTAGAGCGCAGGCTCAGTAGTTGTGGCGCACGGGATTAGTTGCTCAGGGGCATGTGGGATCTACCTGGACCAGGGCTTGAACCCGTGTCCCCTGCATTGGCAGGCAGATTCTCAACCACTGCGCCCCCAGGGAAGTCCCTGTGTACTTTTTTTAAATCAGAAGAGGATTTTTACCACCCTCAGCAGACACTTTGATTTTCTGATTTTTTTTTTTTTTAGTTTAAACAATAAATTCATTTACTACGTTTTAAGTCCAATCTTAAATCACTATGTTTGCAAAAATAAGACAATATTGAAAATAATTAATGTCAGTGTTCATGCATTGAAAAGACCTTGGCTTTTGTAATTCACTAAAGCAATTTCTATTCATTTAATTGAGCTAAACACTTATTGTTAAAGACAAAAGCCCGGGCAGTTTGACACTGAGCTCATTATGTATGTTAGAAAGACTGCAATCCAAGGTCACACCACCACATGCAACAAAGCTGGAGAGCTGGGGGCAGGGGGCGGGGTGCGGGGAGTAGGGGGAGAAACCGGGGTTGGGGGGCGGGGGGCAGGCCCAGGGATTAAAATGCAGACCACACCGTTCTTCACCATAACTTTCCATTTGGGCCTGATTAAAACTTCAAAACAAAGCTGGTTGGAAACATCAGTAGAACGATTTTTTTTGTTGTCGCTAAGTGTTGGGGGTGACCATTAAACTCTGGGGAGCTTAATGGGCTAGTCGGCTAGTCGGAGACCTCCAGCAGTGGAGGCCTAAGTCCCAGCTCATCTTCGGAACTGTTGAATATATTAAAGGAGGTGTTGATAACCCTTTGCAGGGTAGAGTCTGCTTATGCAGACACAGCAAGGCCTAGAAGTTAAATTCGTCTCTTTCACTTAAATAGCATCGTCACAGCGTGAGAATAAAATTTTGCGGGTTAATATCTTGTGTTAAGATCGGCCACTTTAGCTGCAGGGAACACTCACTCTCCATGGGCCTTTGAGCCCAGTGCCCATGCCCTCACCTGGGCCGTCATGTCGATCAATGACAGTCCTGTTACTGCAAGGCAGCAAGAGAAATCCTGTCTCCTGTAAGGAAAAAGGCAGCATGGTTACACTCTGCAATCTTCTCATGATTACCCTCCATGTTTGGGGAAAAACATGACTATTTCTTCCATGAGCAGAACGTTTCAGAGATGAGGCAAGTAGTTTGCACATGAACTTCAGCAAGATAAAAGTTAGAGTAGGTTCTGCTGAGATAACTTTATTTATTCAGCTCATTCAAAAAGAGTATGTGACAGCTTTAATCCTGAGACAAAACACACGAAGCAAAGGCAGGAGGCTGTCCAGACTGGATGTTTGGGATCCTGTTTCAAGATTTCACAAGAATCTGGACAGGTTACCCTCTAAAAGTTTTCCTTTCAGACTGCAAAATTTGAAAGCTACTTTTTAGAAATGTTGACATGTGTCATTAAAATGGGCAGAGAGTATATTTCCAACCCAAAGGAGTGAAATGAGTTCGTTTTGAGGGACCTGATGCGTCTGCCCAAGTAAGACACCTTCTCAAACTCAGCTGCAAACACCTGTAAGAGCTCTCACCCTAAAGTCAGGGAGAAAAATAGCTGCCTTCTCTGTGTGGAGGAGAGCGGCCGTCTTATCGGTAGCAGAGTGACGCTGACGGTACCGATAGTGACACGGGTAATCCATCATGTCATCAGCACCGCAAGGGGCGGCGGCACCCCCCGCCCGCCTGGGGTGCGAGCCGAGCCGCGCCGCAGGACAGTTAACCCCGCCATCCTCGAGCGCCCGCTGCGTTCACTCCACCCCTGTCACGTATGAGGCGCCTGCAGAATGACAGTAAATCCATACGGGCCGGCAATCTACCTTCACGACACGCGCACACCAGGCTGCCTTAGACGCCACTGAACTGGATCATGATGGGCGCGTGGGAAGAGGCCTTTATTACGAGTCTTGTAGAGCCGTTTAAGGGCTCTCGGGCGAGCCTGCGGCAGCTTGCCAGACCAGAAAGGCCGCGCAGCCTCCGCCGCGTCCACCTGGCCGGGGATTCTCCAGGGCCATGGCTTTCAGACGTCGGTAGTCATCACATACATGTTGCAAATTCATTTGATATTATTGTGACGTACCTACATGTCGACCAATTCTGCAGGGGTGTTTTTATCCATAGTAGAGAAATAGTAAGACACCAGGGTTTGGAAATGCCTTTGGGTAGGTACTACATAGCATTCTATCGTGTCATCTAGAAAAAACCTAAACCGTAAAAAGGCAGCCGTCATAACGTGTGACATTTGGGATGTTAGTTTGGACTCCTAAGAGTGCAGGTATCTGGTTGTGATCCCCATGGACACACGCAAGGGCAGTGACTAGTCCCTGTGTGCTAGGCGTATGTTTACAACAAGAAATAAACAAGTTTCCCTTCTAACTTTTTCCAGATTGTGTTTTTTTAAAATAATTTCTTCCTTGCCTTTGTTAAATCACAGCAAGATTTTATTGGGTTAAAAAAAGAAAAAAAAATCTAGTTGAATAGTAATATAGTTCTTTCATGTATATGCAAGAAGATCTTTTCACACCTTGATTAAATTAGCATATATTTAAATACTAATGAACTGCCAGTGCCTGGTTAATACCAAGAACCAGTTGCACAGTTACCTGTCCCTAGGAAACAGGTCTGATTCTAGAGGCATGTGAGGGTCTGAGGCAGGATTTTATTTCAGGAGATACTAATTCATGGTCCCAAACAGCATGAAGGTGGCAGGAGGATATGTCGTCATCAGGAAGAAGGAAGGTGTCTCAAGTGGGAAACTAGGGCCAAATGATTACAAGCATCCCCGGGCTTGAGTTGGTTTCCTGTGTATCTTGGGCGCTCACTGGGGTTGGGGAAACTTTTCCCCACCACTGTTTTGTTCATGAAGACCTGTTCAATGTGGGATTGGATGGATGATGTCTGTGTGTGGCTACCTCATGGAGTGGAAATTTCAAGTTTAAAGTCACACTGGACAAAGGAATCTTTCACGTTCTACTTTCCTACAGTATTGGAAATATGTCTATGTTCTCGCACGGTCTAACGTCTGGACACCTGAGTCTTGACCCTGAGGGGAACTGGCAGTGGGAACTGGACATGCCGTGGAACCTGATGGGGGCTCATGTGTCCATCTGTCAACGTAGAACGTGCAGGACACCTCCACGAAGCTCTCCCAGCTATGAAACGCCTAGTGCCCTTTACCTGCTCCTTTTCCCTGTGGCAGGTTCATGCCACCCAAAGCAATGACCTACTTTTGTTATCTTTAAGTTTAGAAATGTAACGAATTCCTAAATCTTTGGAAATGTAATTCCAGAGAAAGTATTGAAAAGCCCCAAATTGAAAGAAAACAATAAAATTAGACCAAACTTCATAAAAAACAAATACTTTTTGAAATAGTAATTGACATTAAAGAATGTTGTAATTATTTTCCACTTTTTAAACATAAACTATTATCTGTGGTTTGCAATTTGTTGTTATATGCTCACTTGTTACCTTGAAATTTACACTATACCTACAATCAAACCATGTATGTACAGGTGCAAGGATTTATAAAAACAGTAAAAGGGAAGGAAATACCTTCTTCAATAGTTAAAAGACTGAAGAAATTATAAATATATAAAAATAATTATAAATAAACTATAAAAGTATTTCTACCCATAGAAACACACCGTGAGCAATGCATGGTTTACCTGTCCCTCAAGGGCATCTTGCAAACATCACTTACCTTCTGCAGATTTCAGCCAGAAGGAATAGCATAGTTTCGGGATGGAGCTCAGGGGAGCACGTGAAGTGCTCAGTTTGTTCATTACAAAGCAGTGCTGAGCCACAGGCAGGTGGCGTGTTGTGACCCTAAGCAATTTCAGACCCAAGTCTCTACCTGTGCTCCTTGAGGAGAACCAAGGCCCCTTGGGTGGGGAGGGACGGGTAGACAAGAGTGAGGACATGGTAAGGTCAGTCCGATGCTTTCCCACTTTGTCCTGGTTGGAATTGTTTTTTTTTTTTTTTTTTTTTGGCTACGCCAGGTCTTAGTTACGGCATGAGGGATTGTTTTAGTTGTGGCATGCGGATTTCACAGCTGCAGCATGCAGGCTTCTTAGTTGTGGCATGCACGTGGGACCTAGTTCCCAGACCAGGGATGGAACCTGGGCCCCCTGCACTGCGATTGAAGAGTCTTACCCACTGGACCGCCAGGGGAGTCCCTCCTGGTTGGATTTTATTGATATTTGTTGAAACATAGGGACAACTTAGTGGCAGTGATGGAGATAAGAGGTCCACTGACCACAGGCGTGTACTGAAGATCCAATATTCCCTGGAACAGAAGAGCCAGGGAGGAGGGACGGTGGTGGGCAAACCCTGCCCTGCGTTGTCGCAACTCACAAGAGCCAAGGACGGTCTTGAGTCCAGCAGCAAGGCTCTTTCTTGACCCCTAGCGAGAACTTTGACCTCTGCCGCCCCCACCCCCCACCCCATGTTACTGTCTGAGGCATTTATTTAGGAAAAAGGAACTGGGAGTTCTCCTTCTGACCATGGAAGTGAGGAAACATTGCAAGCTAAAACCACACCTGGCTCGGATGCTCTGGGAGCCTCCTGCCTGTCTTCCAAGGGCTGGGACCGCCTTTCCAGAGGGAGGGGTGTTCTCCACGGGATGCATGTGTCCAACTACGACAAATGGAAGGAGCAAGTGAGAGAACTGCCTTAAAAATACTCAGGAATCCACTACAACGGCAGTGTCAGGATTCTCAGAATGAAAGGGGAGACCTAGACAATTGGGTTATGATGCAGACACAGAACGGCTGCCACAGAGCTGTGGTTCGCTTTAGAGTGAGACCAGTCTCCTACAGAAGAGTCTACATTATTCTATTTTAAAAATGTAAACAAAACTGAGCTAAGATATCATCCTGGGTTGACTTGATAACCGAATCTAGTTTTAAGTGAACCTAGGCCATACCCAAGACTAGCTCTTTCTCTGAAAAAACATGTTTCTGTTCTACACATTATCACACTGGCCAACAAGCTAGAATATTCAATACATAAAATCAAATCAATTTTAAAATAAATGAACCATTCCAGAGCACAGATTTCCCCAATGTACAGGATGCAAGAGGGCAGGGCAGCCAAGGTGAACGCCTGCGGTCCCAGCCAGGTGGTAGCAGGTCTGAACCGTGTGCCTTCCCCCGAGATCCTACTGACAGAGCCTTAAGAATCCACCCCAAAGTCCTATCACCATCTATGGGGACGGTCTTCCACGCAGACGTGTGTTTTCATCGTTACACACCGCGAGCCTTCAGTTCAGGATGTGAACATGCTGCTTGCCCTACTGACTGGGTGTTGCTGGGCATCTTCCCTTTCTGTGTCTCCTTCTCTGGCCCTTACAGACAAACCACCTGCTAAGCCCCACTCTGTGTCCTGTCCACAGGGCATGTGGACCCTTAAACACGTTAAGTGAAATGAACAGTGTTGGACCTTTCTCAAGACTAAAGTTCAGAGCAAAAATGCTCAAAGACATCCAAGCCAGGACCCGCAGGAAGAGGAAGCTTCTAATTTGGTTTCACCAGCACTGTCTCTGTTATGAGAATAGGGTTTAACATTCAAAATGGGTATATACCCACTTAAATGATCTAGACTCTTCCCAAACCTTATGAGTAAAATTTCTTCAAAAAGGTGAAACTCTGATCTTGGACCAGTGCATTTGGGATTGGGAGAGACTCCTGGGTTTGGAACAAAAACTGGCCGCAGTATCAGTGTTTTAATGTAAGCCTCAAAGTTGGGCTTCTCAAAGTTTTGTCAAAAAATGGCTGCAACCCCACCTGAGAGAGTGGACAGAAGACCCAGGAAATCAGGGGCAGACCCCACATTTCGTGGGTGATGACACTTTGACCCAAAGGGTAAGTGTCTTGTATGGTTGTTTTAGAGGAATCATAGTCGTGGCTACAAGGACCCTAGGGCTGTGGTTCTCATGGGGTCACTCAGAACCCGTCCTCCCCTCGACACTATGTCCAAGTGTCTGCGATTGTTCTAGGGTGTCTGTGTATGGGTCTGAAGCCGGTTGGCAAACTTTGTCTTTAAAGGGTCAGATAGTAAACCTTTCCAGTTTGGGGGCCACATATGGTGCCTGAAGCCAGGACTCAGCTCTGCCTGGTATGGGAGCATCCCTGGGCAGTGAGCATCCTAAGGTCCAGTGACACTTTATCTCAGAAACATCCTGGGCTGCGTCCAGCCCACAGGCCATAGTCTGTGACCCTGGCCCTGAACTGAACCCCAACCTCCAGGATTGCCCCAGAAGCTCACCTCCTCACAGCCAAGTCCAACACTTAGCCCAGCCTCTCCTTTCAGACCTGGCTCTTTATTTTGATGTCTCACTCGGTCCATTGCAGAACATAGTTTATTTCCTTCAGCAAAAGATCGATCATCACTATTAATATCTATTTCTTTATAGTTTTAACCCAGACACTGCAGTAGAACAACTTGGTCCTGCTAGCTGGAGATATTGTGTGTGTGTTTGAGTTTTTTTTTTAACATTTTTTTAAAATAAATTTATTTATTTAGGCTGCATTGGGTCTTTGTTGCTGCATGTAGGCTTTCTCTGGTTGTGGCGAGCGGGGGCTACTCTTCGTTGCGGTGCGCGGGCTTATTGCAGTGGCTTCTCTTGCTGCGGAGCATGGGCTCTAGGTGCATGGGCTTCAGTAGCTGTGGCACGTGGGCTCACTAGTTGTGGCCCGTAGGCTCTAGAGCACAGGCTCAGTAATTGCGGCACATGGGTTCTATAACTGTGGCATGTGGGCTCAGTACTTGTGGCACACGGACTTAGCTGCTCTGCAGCATGTGGGATCTTCCCAGACCAGGGCTTGAACCAGTGTCCCCTGCATTGGCAGGTGGGTTCCTAACCAGTGCACCACCAGGGAAGCCCCGAGCCCCGAGACATTGTGTTTTAAAGGAGGTTCTCCCTTGTGCTCGCTTCGGCGGCACATATACTAAAGGAGGTTCTCCCTCGAGATACTTCTAATTCAAGAAATAGGGTCAGGATGCCTACCTGCACATGAGGAGTCGGAAGAGGTGTGTGTGCCATGTGAGAGGGGTCAGCAGCCCAGTTTAGGTGAGGAAACCCACCCCCCAAGATTCAAGGGACCAAGGGTTAGTAAGACCTAGCATTATGATAGTGATGATAAAGTTAGCAATACAAATAACAGCACCTACCACCTTCTACTGTGTACCTGCTCTGCCTCAGAAGCATGGTCTACACTTTATATGCATTTCCTCCTTTAAAACTCACCTCAAAAGTGGGGATTGATGGGGGAGATGGGGGACAGATGTTGAGGGCATGGTCTGGGCATGGGGGAGGGTGCAGGTGCTGTGTGTCACTTGGGCTGGCCATTGCAGGGATGGAAACTGCCCCCGAGGCTAGGATCAGCAGGATTCCTTGCAGGTTTAAAGCAGGGTTCTGCCCAGGGGCAGCAAGGGGCAGTTGGGTCTACAATCTGTCAGTGACCATCTTTGAAAGGTCAGGCTTTGATCTCCAAAGCTGGAGGTCCCTGTCCGGTGGAGCTCATTGGAACACTTGGAGAAACACTTGGAAAGTTCCACAGAAGAGCGGTGAGATGGACAGCCCATGACTGCTGTCCCCAGGAGCCACAGGGAAGAAAAGGTCTCCCTGGACCCCACTGGGGGAGAACAGGGTCCCGGGTAGGCTCCATTTCAGCACTGCCAACTGATCTCAGAAAAAGTCCTAGGCTTTTGTGGTCCATGGTCTCCTTGTCTAACACGGTCGGGCCAGAAGCAACTTGATGGTCCTTGGATCTGTACACTCCGTGATTTGAAAACTCTTCCAACTATAAAAAATGAAACTCTATTATCAAACCATTTTATCCAGGCCTTTTGGTAACTATGCCTGAGTAGGAGTGTCTTAAGGGTCTTGTCTGCATCTGGCTGACACCCAGGTCTGCCCAGACCCAACCTCCCTGCGCTGGGACCCTCTCACTGAACGTGACCCCAGATTTGCCATGGAGGTCTTGGGTGTGCAGTTCTCATCTGTTCCCTGACTGCAGGCACCATGCTAGGCGCTCTGACTCAGCTAACTGTGAACCCCCCGCCCTACCCAACTGTGGACATTAACTTATTCTGCAGAAGATGCCCATGAGCAACTGTCTCACAGCTCAACATACATAAGCTCTGTATAAATAAACGTGGAAAAGAAAGGCAGTAATTGGGTGAAATCGTTACTGAGGAGGAGAAGTACAGGCAAAGAGCACAGGCTCTCAGCACCGTCCTCCTCGACATCACTGGGAATCCCTCGGAATCCCTCACCCAGACATTTTACACTTCAGGAGGACTTGATTCTATTTAATTATATTTAATTAAATAACCTAATCAGATAAAGTGTGACTGGAGAGGGTCAGGGAAGGCACCTCTCTGTAAGGAAGTGATGGAGGCTATGCCTGAGTTTGGAAGAAGAGCTTTGCAATCAACCAGTGCAAAGGTCCTGGAGCAGAAATGAGCTGAGTGTAGAACTCTGTAGACCAGCTGAGAGGTCAGTGCGGCTGGGGCAGAGGGTAGTGTGGGAGAGGATGGGCCGGTGCCAAGACCGTACAGGCCACAGTGGGGATCTGGACCCTAAGCACTATGGGGGGTGGGGAGCTGCTGAGACCTCCGGGAGCAGGGTGGATATTTTCAGGACATCCCTCTGGCAGCCCCCTGGGATGGGTCATGGGGGTGGAGCAGAGAACTGGGAGGAGATTGGAGGGAGTGAGTGGTGCCAGCAGAGCTCACGGGATGACTCAGGTTCTGGAGACCTTTTGGAAGTGGGTCCAACAGGACTCTCTGAAGTGGATTGGATCGGGGTGGCAGACAGTGATGCCAAGTGAGGAGTTGAGACTGACTTTTAAGTATGGGGCCTAAATGGACTCTTTGGGATGTAATTGTGCATCTGCCAGGGATTCCACGGCGTATGAATTCTATAACTTGGTCATAATGATGACTAGCAGGCAGGGTAGAGGTGAGGCTCTGCGAGAGAGAGACTGTCTCAATTTTGATTTGAAGAGAAGACAATGCATGTCTGCTCAGAGGCCAGAGTGAGAAAGGTGGCTTCTGCAGAGTGCAAACACACACCAAGCAGGACCACAAGGAGAGAGGCAGTCTTCCTGCTCTCCCTCTGCATTCCTGGAGCATTTGGCATCCCTGGGTACCCCTGGACTTGGGGAGAACATGTGGCATCTTCCTCCTGCAGTTACATTTCCGAGCATCTGTATCAACAATGGAAAGGTGGGCAGAGACTGGAGTCACCCCTTTGCACCTGCAGATCAAGGCCCTAGGGATCTTGTACATCAGTTGGACCTGATTTCAAAGCTACTCACCCCACCAAATACCATGTCCCTAAATTTCCTACAGCACAAAGAGGGGACGCAAATGTCCAGGGCCTTGTTCAGCCAAGATAAACCTTGAAGAACATCACACACCAACAGCACTGGTGAGGTACCCAACATCAGTGCCCCATCCAGACTCCCAGATTCACCTCCCCTGTGGATGCAGTGACGAGATGGTCCAGGTGGCAGGAATCCCGGACAGGGTCCAAGTGCTGCTCCATCATTGTGTGAATCACCTCGGAGGAGTGTCCCTAATGCTGATCACACAGAAACCAAATCTGTGAAGGTGGAAAGGTTCAACGCCAAACGCTGAAGGTTCTCTGCTGCCCGCAGGGCCCACGGACACCATCTCCAACCTGCCTGGATTGTCAGCTACCCCGGCCCCAACTGAATTTCACAAAAGGGGACCTAATATTGGTTCAGAGATAGGGAGTGGGGAGGGGATGGAGGCAGCTGGAAACTATAACAACAACAACAACAAACTGCACCTTGAACACCATGCTTGTCATTGATCACTTGCAGCCAGGAGACCTCAGTCCCAATAACTCCACCCTGAAAACTGAGCTGGTCTTAAATACCAAGGGCCTCCCGGTGGTGAGATGTACACATCCGTGCAATCTCATGACAGGAGAGGACACGCATGAATCAGTTTTGTAAGTGTTCTGGGCAGTGGGTCTTAGGACCATTTGCCATCGATACAAGTTGTGAGCTGTGCACGCGTGTTCTCAGCTAGGCACGCGTGTTCTCAGCTAGGCACACGCGTTCCCTAATGTGCACACGTGTTCCACACAGTGAGTTCAACTGTGGGATGCACTCGGCTTTAACAGACCACTGACAACAAGAACCAGGGGGAAATTTTCAGGACCACAAGAATCCTGGCCAAAGATTGCTGTAAATAGTTACAGTACTTATGGTATTCACGGTATTTTTGTTGTTGTTGTCTCAAGAGCTATTTTCGAATTAAGGTGAAGCCCACAATTGTTTAAATGAAGAGCTGATTCATCATCAAAACCTAGCTCTTCGTGGGGGCACGTTTAGGTGACAGAAATCAATGACAAGGCTGGTAAATTGCCTGGGAGGGTTCAAAACAGATTCGAGATAAAGGAGAGAGCGATTAAGTCAAGACAGCACCTAATGCTTTTGCCAAACACCCCCGCCCCCAACCCCCACCCCTGCCCCCGGAGTGGATGCTGATCTAATGACCAGCCACTTCATTCCCAGAGCCCGGTGCCAATCTTTTGTCACCTCTGTTGCCCCGTATCAAACTTTAAGGAAACAGGACCCGAGAAAGCAGATAATCAATAATGAGATCAGGAGATGTTATCGTAAGAGAAACAGGGTTGCCTGCCTGGTTTGTGGAAGGCTGTTTTGCCGGGGTTGCTTGTCAGCTGAGCCGGTGACATGGGCGCAGGGCCCCCAGCGCTCGGAGATAGAGCAGTGGGAGGCGGGCGCTGGGAAGAGGCGCCCACGCTCTCCTGGGCAGCTCAGCCAGGGGGCCGCATCCTCCTGGTCCTCGCAGGGCATGGGGCACCCCTCTAAGGGGTGGACTTCTTAGCGACACTTCCTGGGGAGTTCTGGACGCAGTGGCAAGTTGGGGTGTCCATGGCGCAGGAGCTGTGGGGACCTGTAGGGGAATAGACTCACGCCATGTCCGAGGGATGGAAGCACGGTAGGCGCCCCCCCCCCCCCAACTCTCTTGGTGACGAAGGCTGCAGACACACGGTATCTCTGTTGGGATGAGGACACTCATGGGTCCTCCACAAGGTAGTAGGCACACGCATCTCCTCTATAAGCTGCACACCCGCATCTTCTATAGGGCAGCGGGGACACCCAACCTTCTCTATGGGACACTAGGCACAAACCCTCCTTTCATATGACAACAAGTGTACCCACGCCTCTTCTGTGGGAACTCAGGTGCACATCCCTCTAAGATGTGGTACTATGCCTGCCCAAGACTCTTGTATGTGACACTAGGTACTGTCTTTTCTCTGTTTAGTAATGGGCACACCCACAGCCCCACAGGGCAGCAGTTACACACACGTCATCTATGTGATAAAGGGGCACCGCTGCCCCTCTGTGTGACATCAGCACGCACACCTAAGCTCTGGATGCTCGTTACCTGCCCCTCTTTCACATGCTGTTAGGGGAGCACACCTCTTCTGTATGATGGTGGACTCACCTCTGTAGGAAAACGGGCGCACAACCCTTTCTATGTGATAGTGGACACACCACGCCTCCCCTCTAGGACAGGGCGCCCACCCCTCTTCTACGTAATAGCAGCCGCCCACTGCCTCTATTCAAGTGCGAGCACACAGCACAGCCTTTGCAAGGAGGCCAGTCAAGGAGATTCTGAAGCATCGCCTCAATCTTTTGTCTAAAATAACATTGTATGTTGTAAATCAACTCTACTACAATAATTTTTTTTAATTAAATTAAAAATTAAATTTAAAAAGTTAAAATAATATTGTAAGTAAAGTGATTAAAGAACAGAGATGCTACTCATGTGTATATTTTAATAGGCTTCGGGGAGCAAAAATAAAATAGTCCTGTTACTACCATAGCCAGTCTCAAAATTTGCATTTCATTTTCCCTGAAATAAGTCATAGAGATCACACAGAACAATTACTCAGAGAGGAACAAGCCCCTTTACAAAACACATACTTTTTTGGGTGAAAGATAACATTGTACCCAATGGCTCATGTGTATTATTCAAAATTAAAATGTTTAATAAATGAAAGCAGGCTTATAAATTTGCTATTGACGTTTAACCCCATGTGCTGTGTAAATAAACTGCCATTTAGGGGAGGATATTTTATTTTGTAAATCATGATTTTTGACCCTTGAAGATTTCATTCTTCAAGTAAGTCAAGGTTGTGTGTTTTAATCACTTATAAAACACGTGGAGGGTGATTTGAAGTGAATGGGTTTCCTGTTTAACCAATATGTGTCTCCCTGTAGCAGAGCCTTCTTTGCCGGACACTCCTGTTGGGCAAATGAGTTCTTTTTTGCTTCATGTGACAATGAAATTGCGGTTTTTCCTAAGCACTAGGATGAGATGACAATTGACAGGCTGCTTTTTGGAGAGGGTTCCACTGACGCGTCTATGGTCGGAGTCCGGGGAGCAGGAGGGGAGGGGCTGGGGTGGGGCTGCTGGTGGGAGAGAGGGGCTGCTGGGGGAGGGGGAGGGGCGCTGGTGGAGGGGAGGGGCCTCACGGGTCAGGGTGCCCTGAGGGCTCCCTCCCACCTTCCCTGTTCCCAGGCCGGCTCAGTTACCGTTTTGAGCGAGGGGGAAACCTCAGCTTCCTCCCCAGCCTCCAGCAGGTCTCTCTGGGAGGAGTGTTGTTACTCTAAGCTGCCGGCCGATTTAAAGAAGAATTGAGCCTCGGGGAAAGGCCCCACTGGCCTTTTAGTCCATTACAATTCCAAAGGCGCTCACAAAAGGAGATGGGCTGGCCGGAGTTAATGAGATTTCTCACCCAAAACACTAATCTGGGTTAAAACTAAAAGAATGCTGGTGAGGATGGTACAGCTCACACAGCGAACAAGAAGGGTGTTGGCTCAGATCAATTGCGCCTGTTAGGAGGGGGCCTTTAATCGTGCTAGAAAAAAACCTGAGAAAATGTGGGTTGGAGACAAAAAGCCTCTCAGATAAGTGGCTGAAATAGAATAAAACATAGCATTTTCACTTTCGTATAGCGTTCCAGGTACAAATCAACTAATACCAGCAGAAGTTTAACATCACTTTAAAAGGGAGTGATTGACCCACTGAGAAAGTACATAGTAAAATGTGTTGCGATGCACTGATTAGCCCTGTTTCCCTCCGGCAAATACCTGGCTCTTAAGTGTGTGCACTGGAACCTTTTGTTTTATTACCTCGTGAGATAAGTGGGGAAAAAAGCCTTCTGTACCTGGGGAATTCAAATATTCAGCTTTGTCATATCACGGCCCGCGCTCAATTTCACGCCAGGCACATAATTATAACAGTGTTTAAAGGGAGCCCAGAAGAAAGATGGGTTCAAGTGCAAATTAATTTCAGATTATCACAACAAAGGCAATCATATCTCAACAAGCTCGCCAGCAAAACACTGAAAGATCCCCAGGTCCCTCCCCTCCCCAGTTTACAACAAAGAGACTTCAGCTCAAATTAAGCTAATGATCTCCAACGGCCCTCTGCCTACCTTTCTTGCGTTTTGCCTATTTGCACAGTTGAATGTGGCCAACCTGCAAAGACAGAAAGGAGGGGGCTGAGAGCCTGGGGGGAGGGGCGGGCGGACGAGTTAGCCCAGAAAGGTCAGGGCTCCGCATCCATCAAGTGACAAAACAGTCAGCGGCTTGACGGGTCTGCACAGCGTCAAATTGTCTTATTCGGCGGAGGGATCGGAGTGAACTGATGGAGTTGAAAGAGGCCTGGGTTTATCTGAACCTCTCCCACCGGCAGCCTCAGAGCTGCAGAGCGCAGCTCAGCTCCCCGACCAGCTATCAGCACAGCTTTGCAGAAACGCAACATCTCACTCCACCCTCGGGGACCCGAGGGAAGGGGGAACTCGGCCGCGGACATCCAGGTCAAGCCTCATTACTTCCTCATTACCTTTGCAGAAGTGGAGGGGGCCGCCTGCATCTGGGGAGCGCGGCCGGGATATGGTGGGGACTCCGTCTGGTTTGGTTACTGCACAGACGACCGTGGCGCGGCCGCCGTGGGACCCAGAACCCGCCCCCGCCCCCCACCTCGCCAGCCGTGACCCACTCATTAAGGTTTTAGGGCAAATGACTGTCACTTGTCACGACCCCCGGGGATGGGGGCAGATAGAGGAAGCTACGCGTTTCAGAGTTGGCCCCCGAATTCTGTATTAATTGCCTTTCCCCGTTTTTATCCGGCTCCAGCCCAAAGGCAAATGCATTTGCTCCGGATACAAATGCAGACTTGGAAAGAGCAGGACACAGCTAGGCCTGTCTGCCTCCCTTCGGCCTGGCCTGAGACCACGCCCCCTTCCCCCCTCCCCGTCCCCACCTGCGTTCTGAGCTGGCTTCCAGTTTATTCGATGAAAAGTCAGAGAACAGCCAGGCCAGCAGTCCAGGCCCTCCACCTGGTGTCTTTCTTCCTGAGTTTAGGTGTCTTCTCGTGGACTAACCTTCCTTTCTCCCCCGCTAACGTTGGTAGTTGGTGAGGGGGGTCCCAGCCCGCCCCTGGCCCCTGCAGCTCGACGGGCCGTGTTTAGAGTGGAGCCCAGTCTTGGGATGGGGCCAGAGCAGCCTCAGCTTCTAACATAGGCACCAGTGAGCAAAGGGCTCAGAGAGGGCCCCCCCATCCCCCCGCAGGGCTGGTCTCATCCGGGCCCTCGAGGCATGGATTGGGGGCAGTTAAACTGGGGAAGTGCTGCGGGACAGTCCCTGCTCCAAGCCCAGGCCCCATGCTTGTCCTGCCTCCACCTGGTCACTGCTGGAACTCAGCCTCCAGTCTCCCTCCCACATCCTCCAGTTTTAAAGCAAATAATTGTACAACAGATAATGTAAGTGCAGTGATGTCACCATTCCAGTCCTATTTCCCGCAGTGTTTGATCAGGAGGTGCGGTTTCCCCAGATGCATCTTCCACCACCACACCCCACCCCACCCCGCCCCGCCCCAGCCTTATTCTAGTTGCCTCAGGACCAAGTACTTCTCTCCCGTTGTTGTCCTAAACCTCCGGATCCTACTCTTTCCTGGAACCGGTGGAGAGGGGAAGGGAGAAATGCATCCATCCCCCAGGAGGCCTCAGAGGAGGCCAGCATTTCCAGGAATCAGCACAGAATTCAGCACAAAAACGGCCCCAGCGAGGCTGGGGTGGATTTCGTGGGAGTGGGCTTCAGGGAGGTTCTGGAACTGGGCTTGGGGTTGAGGCCACAGGCCGTTCCGGTTGGAGCAGGGGTTCAGCTGTGGTACAGATGCCGGAGGGCACGGCCGGGCAGGCCTCAGGGATTTCACGGGTGCAGGTAAGCCTGGTGTATTTAGGTCCATGGCCAGAGCCATGCTGGTCGCCTAGATGCTGCGCAAGAGTTTTCCTCTCCTTCTGAGCACTTTCTACCTGCGGGTCACCATTAAACGATGACGGCGACCTCATGTGCTTCACTAGGTCCCCTTTGTCCTTGTTCCCTGCCAAGCCTGGCATTTGGGCTCTGGGAGGTGTTGGGGATTGTCCCTGGGGACGGTGGAGCTGGTGGTGGGGACAGTAGGGGTGAGGGACATGAAACGCTTTCTCTGGGAAAAGGAGCAGACAGTGTAAATCGGTGCCATGGGGGATCCCGGAAGCCCGTTTCCCAATCCTGGGTCCCTGTTTCACACTGAGGCCCCCAAGGCCTCACCTGGAAAGGCTCGAGCCTGTCCCAGGAAGGGGACGCCGGGCGGGTCCTGCACAGTGTGGACTCATCCTGTGGCCCCCGGGGTGCTGCCCACGTGCTCACCACGCAGCTCTCAGCATCCCCCCACCCCGACGTGGCTTCAGACTCCACCCTCCTAGCAGAGCTGGTGGCCAGAGCTTGTCCAGCAAGTGAGTCCAAAATGTGTCTTTCCCCAAACAGAAAATGTCATTTCAAAATTATATGCTAAGGACAAAAACTCCTTCATGTATGGAGAAGCCTTCTAAGTGGTGCTGTGTGGCCGAGTCCATCAGTGAAGGTCCCATATCACAAGTGATGTGGGTCATAAAGCACAAGTGCCTTTCACAGCATCACGTCTCATCCCCTCACACCCAGACCCACTTCAATCAGAAACGGCCCCGCACAGAGCTGGGCCTGCGGCCCTGGGTTCCTCAGCCTCTCAGCCCAACTGGATTCCTGAGACTTTGGGGCCAGAGTTTCAAGGGAGACCCTGGAGTCCCTGTGAGCCTCAGGCTGACCTCCTGAATGTTCAGGAGAATAGGAAAGTGTTTGTTGACCTTGAAGCAAGGTCAGGGCGGACTGCTCAGGTGATGCAGAGGAGATCAGGGTCCTTCCCGAAGGAAAAGGGATCAGCAAAGGACCTGCTGTCAGCTGAGGGTCTGAGGAAGGACTCAGAGAAACAAAGGAAGGCCAGCATCTCCACATCCAGGGGGTCTGGTCTCAGAATCCTCTTTTGGTACATTTAAAGGCAAGATCAATAGTCACAACAGTTAAGATAATCTTAATAAGGATAATTGGGACAAAACAATCATTTTCACAAGTTAATGCTGGTGGTGTCTCAGTTGTAGCTGTGAAAAAAATGGGGGTGTGTTGATGAGGCTCATTAGCTTAATGTGGAGTCAAAAAACCTAAGTGACATCAGGTGACTTTGCAGAAGTAGAGGTCCAGAGTGAGGGAGGAGCTGGTGACGGCCACTCATCCTCCATCTGACACATGCTTATCGAGTGTCACCTAGGGAGGCCTGCAGAGCCGGGGGACAGGAGGGCTGTGCCCTTGCTGTGCAGAAACTTGTCTCCTAGAAGCTCTGGCCCGCAGCTGTGCACACTGGTTCATGGTCTTGTATTCTGTCCCAAGGTCAAACTTTTATAAAAGTTGGTGATATCTCCCCCCAGAAAACAGTACAAAGCGAGGTGCAAGATGACACCACTGGGTCCTCGCTGGGGTCCGAGTGGAACGGATGGAGATGGCGGGGCCCCTGCACAGCTGCTGCACCCTGCCTGTCACTCATGCCCCTCACGGCTACCCTCTGCCACCTTCCTATCTCCTTCTGAATGTTCTCACTCAAGACTACCAACTCCAAGGGCCATGCTTTTCAGAATTTGTTCTCAAATGAATCAGGGGAAATTCAGCTGCGTTAGGCCACAATTTAGACTGTGAAACTGCCCCTTTTAGAAGAACCTTATGTCTTCACGGCAGCCATGCTGAGGACCTGCCCTGCTAAGGGGAACCCGGCCCTGCTCAGCTTCCTACGAGGGGCCTGGATTCTGGAAGATTCTTCCCTGAAAGACTCTCAAGGTGTCTCCTGCTTCTGGGGCTCTATGCCCTCCCTGAGCACTGGGACGTGCTGTGTGTGTGTGTGTGTGTGTGTGTGTGTGCGCGTGTGTGCACAGCTGCATCCCCCCTGCCTGGGGTGGAGCCCGCCAGGCCATCGATGGCTGAATTCATAACTTTTCCCTTCTGAATATGAGCCCAGAGCTCAGAGTAACTTCTAGGGTTGTGTATGTTGAGTGAGAGGCGGCTGACTTGGAAGCGTTTTCAGGATCCATGGAGGCAGCCTTTGGTGACCCTGTGGGTCTCAATGCTCCTCGAGGGTGCAGCCTCTGGCAGCTGGTGTCCACCTGTCACGTTCCCTGCTCGTGAGCAGAGGCCAAGCCACACCTCCCGTCGCGGGCCACGCCCACAAAGAGGACAGTCCATGGTGGCCCACGTGGGCCAGTGCAGCAACATCAGAGCATTCACGCCAAGCGGGGCCAGCGTCCCTCACCCAGAGGAGGCCTCAGACGCCAGTGACCGAGAGGAGTGTGCATAAAAATCACAGAAAGCGAAAAGGAAACAAACCCACTTAAATTCAAACACTCTTCTATGAATTAGTCTCATATTATTACAGGGTTCGATGCATTTTATAACGTGTATCATTTTGTTTTCCAGAATTCCAAAGCCATGATTTGATGCAGGCGAAGCACGTCCAGAGCTGGTGCTCATCCTCAGACCCCCAGAGAAGGACCCCGGTTCTCCATGGGCACCGGCTGGCCAGCCACCTTTCTGTCCACCCAGAAAAACGCAGAGAGAGAGAGAAAGGAAGGAAGGAGGAAGAGAGAGAGAGGCCCTGGGGTGACAGCCTACTCCTCCTCTGTTGCTCAGCTTCATCCAGACCCCCTTTATCATACAAACTTCATCTTCAGCACTGGAAAATTACCAGTTTCACGTTTCAAAGCTCTGCTTTAAACCTATTGTTTTCTTCCTACTTTTGGGTGGTCAGTGGTGAAATCATCATTACACCTGCCCCCAACCTCCCACAGAGATAGATGCTCACAATCACTCTCCTTCAGACACCCACCGCAGGCCTCTGAGCCCCCTCAGTGGAGGTGCCACCCAGTGGGTGCCTTCCTCAGGCCAGATGTGCACCTCTAGACCCACTCAACAAGCGGGTGTTTGCTGAGCGGCCACCAAAACATGGGAACCTGGAATTAGGCCTTCATGATGACAATGACGATTGCTAGAAATAGAGCTGCACTCAAGCTTCATCGGGGAAGACACTGCACCTTTGAGACCCAAATCCAATGTAGACATTGCCGTCCTCACCCAGAAGGAGCACTGGCTAGACACTGCACCGGCCAGAAGGAGCACTGCAAAGGAGCACCGGCCTGACACCTGTGGAATTCCGCATGTGTGCTTCTAACCAGGATCAGTCAAGACAGAAAGTGTACATTTTGACTTTGTGTGTTTTACCTAATCATTTTTGTTGGATTTACTATGAGATAGATGACTGTGTCCCTCAGTCCTCTGGACTAATTGCTAACTTGATTTAAAGATTAAAGGACAATTGCCTACATCCTATGCACACAGCAATTAACCAGCTTTTGCTTGAATGCATTTTTGAATGTTTTTTAGTTTATGGAATATGTTTATTATGAATTTTTAGAAATGAATATGTGAAAGCATGCCTCTTAACAAGCTATCATGGCTGACTTGTCAAAACAGAATGCTTTACGTGAAACCAACAGAACAGGAGCTTCATCCAGCAAATCTCCTTAGTTGGTTTCACCTAAAAATTAAAACAGCCCTGGAGCCTATCATCTGTGACATGTAGCAGGAATAAAGACCTTGACAATGTGTAATATATTAATCTTTTATGCTTCAGAAATATTTCTATTAATTTGAAAGAAATTCCAGGCAAGTTGCATCACGATAGGTGAATATATTTGAAGGATATACACATAAATATCACAAGTAATAAACTGAGTCATTCCAGAGAAAACAAATTAAGATGGTCAACGATAAGGGTCTCATCTGACAAACGTACATTACATTTTTCTCACAATTTATCACATTTTGCCTTGGACCAGGAGAGGCGGGGTCTCTGTTCCAGGGTTGCCATTGCACCACTGCCCATGCCTTTGCAGCCTACCCATCCGGGTAGTGGACAGGTGCAGGCAGAAGATGAGAACCTCAGTAAAGGTTGTCAGCCTAGGACCAAGGAGAGGGTAGAAGCAGGGGCAGAAGTAAAATCATGAAGGCCATGGACCTAGAGAATCAAAGGGGCATCTGGAAGGTGGCCTCAGCAGTGGAAGGGTCACGTTGGTCCCAGGAGATGGGATGGAATGGCTCCAGGGATACACAGGTGTCAGGAGAGTCCATCCTTTCACCTATAAAACAAACTGAGTGTGCTGAGATGCACAGTTATCACGGTGTCTGTTATCATGAGCATTACAAATACAACCAAACCAGCTTCCTGTTAATGGACAGAACACTCAGCTCTCAGGCTCCTGACAAACTTTTTCCTTGTATCAACTACTAAATGTGTCTTTCTCTTTTGAGCTTTCAGAAACATGATGCTTTATTTCAATTCATTCCCCTAATGAAGATACTTGAGTATTGGTCCATGATAAAAAAAAAAAAAATACAATATAACTATACAAAACACAACTTACTAGGACGAAGTTACAAGTGAAGCCATCAAGAGTTGACCGTGATGGAGAATTCAGAGAGGCCTGTACCCTGGTTGGAGATGCTTTCAGCTGGGAGCAGAGTGGGGGCAGAGCTGCCCAAGAAGATCCCCACTGTGACCTTGCACAGAGCTACGTACCCCCCTCTTCCCTGTGTCAAGTCAGCCTATCCCTTCTAGAGCCTCCCGTGGTGGCAGAAGCAGGAACTGTTGGGATTGACCCTGCCCAGGGGGTAGACTCCCTCAGAGACCCTCCACCCAACCCGATTCTGCTAGAAGGATGCTGTGTCGTCACCGCCCCCAACGCAAGTGTGAGTGGCCTGGGCTCCATCATGGTCCTGAGTCAGCCAGGCTTCCAAAGGGGAAGGACTGATCTGTACGTCTGTGTAGGGTCAGGTGGCCTCAGAGCTGCCCCTCACTGCCCATCAGTGGCGTCCAGTTGGATGCTGTGTCTCTAACCCAGGGCTCTTCACACCTGGGCTCTGTCAAGTTTATGCACTCAGCAACTCTCAAAATTTGAATGCCTTCTCTTAAGGGTTTAACAGAGAAAAGTGGCTGATAACAGGGGATTATACATTTCCAGATAATCCAAGGTTAATTTTATGCAACAGAAAATTATTAAAGTATCAACCACTTCGGAGGAATGTGATAGCTCCCAGCTGAGCCTAAGAGAAGCCCATATTGAGTGACATTATGATCGGGATTTTCTGTTGTTCATGGGATGTTGGACACACCTGAAGTCAACAGTTTCTGTGAAAATTTTTATGACTTGTGTGAATTCCCCGGGGACATCAAATTTGAGTGAAATAATCCAGCATGTCCAGCGTGTGGACAGAATCCTGCCTTCTCTAGTGGTGCTGAGGTCTGAGTGGGAGCCGTTTTCCTGAGAATGGGGTCCGAGTGCTTCTGAGCACCAGCACCAATGCTAGGCACCACTCTCTTCCCAGGGCACAAAGCCAGTGAGGCCTGGGGACGCAAACAGATAAAACTTTCTGGAAGCAATTCAGGACACCCAATGCATATTTACCTCTCAACTTCTCACCTCGAATGTGAGGTTGAAATACTTGACCATAACTCCACGTTCCGAGCAGCTTCGCTCACTAAGATGACCACTGAAGTTCTATATATATTACCAAGTTCTAAATGTCTAACCACTGGGGAAGGCTTTTATGCACTTTGGTAGAGTTATATGGTGAACAGTTTTTGAGCAATAAGGATGTGCAATGATTTTATAAAATGCTTGTATGACATAAACCTAAATGCAAAAGCAGTTTGAAAACATAAATGCAATACTATTCCAATTAGATAAAATATGGGACAAATGTATATAAAAAGAAACTATTAAACTATTAATGCTGATCTCTAGATGTGAGAATAAAAGATATATTTTTACCTTATACTGCTCCACTTTTTTCCAAATCACATTCAAAATGATAGAGAGATAGGTATACCTATACTTATATACTTATAGGTATAGAAATAAATATAGAGATATAGATATAGGTATAGATGATATAGACAGCTATAAATATAGGTATGGATATAGGTGATCTATAGATGATGAGTGTAATCTTAATAGATGCTCTCCTAGGACAGGCTATGGGCACCTTCCTCCTTCCCCACCGTCCTCCAAGTGTGAAGACCTGGGGTGCTCCTGCGGAGCATCTTCATGCCTGGGCTCTCACCTGCTGTACCTCCTCCAATCAGGAAACCCCTTGGAACCAGAGGTGGAAACCCTACCCTGTCATCCTCCCCTGGGGCGGGAGGCAGCCTACATGTCAGGACCCACCCATCCATGCCTTCTAACATGACCAGCGTTGCCTTCTAACACACTCCAGGAGCTGGCTGAAGGGACACGAATCTCCCTGAATAGGACACCACAAAACCAACAGGGAGACCACTTCCTTTGCTTCCTGATGACCTTTGAGATACATGAGCAAAACCCCCTTTCAACTCCTGACTAACATTTTGGAAAAGTCAGGCGGGGAGTTTTTCATGGGAGGACACGGCCGGGTTTGGTCTCCCGAGCTGGGGGCATGGCTCCCAGCTTTTCAAACCATTTCTCCCCAGTGGTGGAAGGACAGATCTTTCCATTTTTTTCTCCCATTCTTTTGAACTTGCATGATAAAATGATCCCTTCTGCTGTTTTTATGTATTTTAATTAATGTCATTTCATTTGTACTTGTACCCTCAGGCTGTTTTAGCAATAAAATATAATTTTACAAATTGGGGTAGGAGTTCTCCTTCACAGTATGTATTTGGAAAGAGAATATTTTATTTCAATAGAGTTATTCAGTTTTTGAGAATCCAAAGTCTCTCAGATATGTCAACCCTCAACCTTAGTCCCCGGTGGCAAGCAGGCCCCTGGAGGTGCTGTGAAACTCACAGGCGTTCAGGGGATCGTTTGGATGGAATGTTGCCCCGACCCAGACCCCCACCCTGGGCGCTCACACCCCCCTTTCAGCTCTGACAGGAAGCCCACCCCTCAGGGGACTCACAGCCCCCAACCCCCACCCCGCCCCTGTCTACAGCGGGAACAGCGCTTCCTCACTTCACACTTTGCCGCCCGCTGGCTGCTCTCAGATAACCTGAGTGTGATGCTGTGGGCACTGATAACCAGAGGAAGCCAGGGATTTCCCAAAATAGGACTGACTTCAGAGGCCTCACCCAGAGCCTCACTTTAGGCGAAATCCAGCCCCAGGGTGGATGATCTCTCTCCTCGTTTAACCCATCAAAGCCTGTTGAGAAGCTGAGGCCACGTGCTCCAGTAATTCTGCTCAGCTGAAGATGTCCGAGGAGAGAAATAGGTTTTGCTTGTAATGAGAAAGCCAAGGAATCTGAAGTTCTACCTGTGCTAGCCAGGCCTGGGAGTCTGGTTGGTGTCTGGTTTGGGAAGTCGGCCTTCAGCTCTGCCCAGCCCTGGGAAGGGGATCCAGGACAGGGTGGGTCTGAGCCAGCCCCTCTGTCCTCACAGACTTTGCTTCAGGGTTGTCACTTCATTTCCCCATTGGCCTGCTGGCAAGGCCTTGGGTGGCTTCCCAGAGACCAAAGCCACGGCGGCACATCTGACTGTTTCTGCCTTTAGGAAGGTGTTTCCTCCTCAAGAGCATCTGCAAATTCTGAGGATCTGAAGCTGGGGGCTCCACCTCTTGTCTGTAGAGCAAAAATAACAGATTGTCACCAGGTTCACCCTCACCCTCCAAACTCAAAAATCCAACATCTCTCAAAAGTATCACTTTATCAATAGAGATACCACTGCATTTCTCATTTCTGGTGAGAGAATGAAGTATTGAAGTATTTTGGTGAGAATTAAAGGCAAAATTCCCTTTATTAGCCAATGTGCTGTTTCTAAAAGCCATTAAGGAACCCCTTTCACTCAGCTTCTTTCTTTCCAAACTTCCAAACAGAATCCAAGCAAGCTGAGTTTTTTATCCCGCTGAAGAGTCTCCTTTATAAACTGGGGTGTAAATAAGGGCAGTGACAATTCTCACAGGACCAGCCACTTTGGTCACCTCTGAGCACACTTCAGCACATCTTCACTCCCACAAGTCCTATGAATGGAATGTTGTTTTTGACTCACACACACAGAATAGACTATTTCTTTTCACTCTCTCAGCCTATGTCATTTTTTTTTTTCTTTCATCCTTCAGTAACTTTGAGATCAATCTCTCACATCCATTTGTAACAGAGTAAATTGGAAAAGTTAACCTCCTGACTTATGGCTATTTTTATAGTGTGGAGAGATGAGCTAAATAATTGTAATAATTTTTAAAAGCATGTACTTGGTCTTTTCTGATTGAGTGGGGGAGAGGGGATGGCAGACATGGTGAGCAGCCTGATGTCATATCAACACCTCTGACAGCAAGAGAGTGTAACAAATATCTCCTAAAGTGGTTCCTTCCTGCTAAAAATGACCTTTTTGAATAAAGCCGTGTGGCTAGAAAGCCCTTCCTGAGATATAAACAATAAATGGTGCATTTCAGGAGGTGAAGAAAAGAAAATCCAATTTATAGACATAGAGCTTTCTGAGTCAGGGGAACAGAAATGAGGTGGGCAGTCACGGGGTCACTGGGGACCCAGCCTCTTCCCTAGACATATTCTTTTAGACCTTCTGACTCAGTGAAAAGCTCACTACATATAATCAACTCTGTCTTCCACTAAAAAAGACAAGTCCAATCAATTTCCTGTGCAGGGTAGCGGGGTGAGGGGAGTAGAATAGAGGCATGGGGTGGAGAGGGTCCAGAGCATCGGCATAAGAGGCAAATCTGGATTAGATCCCAGGAACAAATCTGTAAACATCTCTAATTTGGCATGTGGGATATCTTCCCAGACAAGATTGGAGGCCCAGAAGTTACAAATGAAAAGAAAGACACAATTACCTCTGAGAAAGTAATTAAAAGCTTTTGTATAGCACAAGTCACCCTATATATGCATTCAGTGGCGGTTTTGGTCAGGATGAGCCAGATGATGCTGCAGTAACGAGCACCACCCACACCTCAGGGGTTTTAAGAAACAAAGACTGATTTCTTGCTCATGGTACCTGCCCATCTGAAGCTGTTGGGGGTGTCACCACCTAGAACTTCACACGGCAAGGGAAGTAAAGAGGCAAACCATTCATTCTTTCTTTAAGGCTTCTTAAAGGCTATGTCAAAGTGATGGAGTTGACTCTTGCTCAGACTTCATTGGCCAAACAAATCCTATGCCTGCCTGGCTCAAAGAGGATGGAAACAGAACCTCCTACTATGAGCTCAAAAGGAGAGTGAGAAATAGTAGCAAATAGGAGAGCAGGCCACACACTCTGCTTTTCTGATCCCCACATTTTGGTTTGTTTTCCATCCTACACACAATATTTCCATCCTCAAGTCCGTCATGTCACTGAGCTGAAAGGTGAGGTTGACTGCAGGTGAATGGCAGCCTCTGTATCAGCCATGAGAACTGTGATCTAGAGAGAGAGGTCTCCCCCTCATCCCACACACATGGTGGACACACCCAGCGTACAGAGATGGGACAGGGAGAGGATAGTGACCGTAAACATTCCATTTGAAAGGGGAGAATGGGAGGTATATAGTCAATAATCCTAACACCGAAGGGATTTATTAAAAACCTCTCCTAGACTGATATGTTGGGAGCTTTCTACCTGGGGCTGCCGGGTTCCCTTGACTAGCCCCTGATTCTGCTCCTGAGTTGTAGCTTCCTACATATTGTCTTCCTTTTCTCCGTGTGAATCTGGCTCCATTCCTTGGAGGATTTTTCCTTCTCTATTCCCCTCCTTGCCCACATCTGGGACTTCACATTCTGGCAAGCTGGGCACCTGCTCAGCCCCCTTGGTTCCCATCCACAGGGGTCTGAGGGTTGTCGTAAGTCTCAGTCATCTCAGATGGTGGCTCTTTAGAGGGTTGAAGTGTCTCACTGACCTGGGTGATCTCCCACGCACCTGGTTCAGATTCCAGTCAGTTCCAGGGACCAAGAGCCACACTAGGGGTTTCTGTCTGGACACAGTTGTCATCTTTGCTTTCTCTGCTTTGTGCCTCCGCCCTGAGGACACTCTGGGTGCCTAAAGAATGAAGCCTTGGTGAAGAGCCTCGGCTTTACTCTTCTCTCTATTTCCACCACTTTTTCCAGCTCTAAGTATTGACTGGCTGCCACACCCACTGTTGTCCCACTACTCTGAAATCCCTTAATCCATTCAGCACTTTCCAGAATGTGCCTAATGATCATATTCTAGATTTTATCCTTGCCACAAAGCTAAATTGCAGCATGCTTGATGGCTCCAAGACTTTCTTTTTTAAATTTGTATATTTTTAAAATTTTATTGAAGTATAGTTAGTTTAAAATGTTGTGTTAGCTTCAGGTGTACAGTAGATTCAGTTATACATGTATATATAAATATATATATTCTTTTTTTTACACTCTCTTCCATTATGGTTTATTACAAGATATTGAGTATAGTGTCCTGTGCCATACCTACAGTAAGTCCTTGTTGTTTATCTATTTTGTATAGAGTAGTGTGTGTATTTTAATCCCAAATTCCTAATTTATCCCTCTCCCTCCCTCCCTCCCTTTTGGTCACCATAAGTTTGTTTTCTATGTCTGTGAGTCTGTTTCTGTTTTGCAAATAAGTTCATTTGTACCCTTTTTTTTTTTTTTAGATTCCACATATAAGCGATATTATCATAGGACATTTGTCTTTGTCTGGCTTACCTCACTATGACGATCTCTAGGCCCGTCCATGTTGCTGCAAATGGCACTATTTCATTCATTTTTATGGCTGAGTAATAGTCCATTGTATACATGTACCACTTCTCTTTTATCCATTCTTCTCTTGATGGGCACTTGGGTTGTTTCCATGTTTTGGCTATTGTAAATAGTGCTGCCATGAACACTGGGGTGCATGTATCTTTTCAAATTCTGTTTTTCTCCAGATATATGCCCAGGAGTGGGATTGCTGGGTCATATGGTAGCTCTCTTTTTAGTTTTTTTAAGGAGCTTTCTTAACTGTAATCTCCAAGACTTTCTTAATTGTATGTCTATGTTGTATAATCTCCTTAACATGCTGTTGAATTGTTTCCTAGGATTTTACTGTGGATTTTTGCATTGATGTGTATGAGGGATATTGCTCTACAGTTTTCTTTTCTTGAAGCGTCTGCATCTGGCTTTGTTATTAGTGTAATGCTGGCCTCATGTAATGCACCTGGAAGTGTTTCCTCTCCAATTTTTGGGAAGACTTTGTACAGAATTAGTCTTCATTCTTCTTTAAATTCACAGTGAAGTCAGTGGTCCTGAAGTTTTCTTTGTTGAGAATTTTCACATTAATTCAATCTCTTTGCTAATTATAGGTCTGTTCAGACATTCTATTGCTTCATAATTCAGTTTTGGTTCTTTGATTCAGGTTGGTTGTGTGCTTCTGAAATTGACCCATTTTATCTAGGTTATCTAGTTTATCTGAGTACAAACTGTCCATTGTCTTATTTCATAACCCTTTTTATTTCTGTAACTTTGGGTGTAATATCCCTCTTCTTCACCTTCAGATTTCAGTGACTTGAATCGTCTCTGTTTTTTCCTTAGTCAGTCCAGCTAAAAACTGGGTCGTTTTGTGACTGTTTCGGAAGTACCACCTCTTGCTTTTGATGATTTTATCTAATGTTTTTCAAGTCTCTACTTGTTTATCTCTGCTCTAATCTTTATTAATCAATTTCCTTTTATCCCTGCCTGACAATGGTCCAGTTCTTCTCTGATCATCCCTTTCTTTCAGTAATCTGCAAATGCAGATGAAGCCAACCAGTATACAGGAAAATATTCTGATTTTCTCTCTTGTTCCCCTACAAGTTACATGACTGTGATTATCTCACAAATTTCCACAGGCAACAGTTTTCCAAACATCTTACCACCATAAGAGGATCATCTTCTTTCCAGACATTGATTAATAATTGCATAGTCATGAGATGCTAGTCAGTCTTCAAGTCAATGAGGTGTCTGTGTCTATATCTATTTCCTTTCTGTCTCCCTCCTTCTTTTCCTCCCTCCCTCCTTTCTTTCCTTCCTTCCTTCCCTTCTCCCTTCTTTTCTTTCTTTTCCTTCCTCCCTCCCTCCCTCCCTTCTTTCTCTTTCTTTCTTCCTTTCTTTCTTTCTTTCTTTCTTTCTTTCTTTCTTTCTTTCCTTCCTTCCTTCCTTCCTTCCTTCTTTCCTTCTTTCTTTCCTTCTTCCTTTCTTTCTTTCTTTCTTTCTTTCTTTCTTTCTTTTTTTCTTTCCTTCCTTCTTTCTTTCTTTCTTTCATTTGTAGCAGGTCAATTCTACATAACAGTTTCTGCATCTGTCAGGATGAACTAGGGTAATGCACTAAAGCAACAGTACTATTTTAGGTCATTGTTGGTGGGGTGGACGGCCCTCTTCTCCATGTGATTGCTACTCAAGGACTGAGGCCCTTGGAAGTGTCATCATCTGGAATGTTGGTGTTTCCCTGGCAGAGACTGTGACAAATAGCATCCGTGTCCTTCAAGTCTTCAGGCTAAAAGTCAAGCTCCTCACATATGATCACATTTCATTGGCCAGAGTAAGTCACAAAGGCACGGTCAACTTCAATCAAGAAGGGGGTACAATCTGACCGCATGTCCAGAGGGGAGGCACTGGAATAGGGCCAGCCTAAAATGGCCACAAAGCCAGCTAGCAGACGTGGGGACTGGCTGCAAGCAGAGGACAGATAGAGCATTACCCACAGCTTTAAAGGGTGAAAAACCCTTCTTAGGAATAAGCAACCAACAGAAAAATTGGCAAAGAAAATAAAATGTGATTCACAGAGAAGCAAGCACACTTGTGAAAAGGTGCCCAAAATCCCCATGAGTTAAAGCAACAGCAAAGCAATGCTCTGTGACTATTTTCTCGGCAAGATGGAGAAATTAAGCCAGAAAACACCTAGTACTGGCAGGACACAGAGAAAAGGATGTTCATTGTTACAGCTTTTGGAAAGAGTTCTGGTCACATCCAATCGCTTTAGAACCATGTACAGATCTTCCTCAACTTACAGTGGGGTTATGCCCGACAAACCCACTGTAAGTAGAATATACTCTTAGTCACAAATGCATTTAATACACCGAACCTATAAAACATCACAGCTTAGTTCAGCCTGCAGTAAATGTGCTCAGAACACTTGCATTAGCCTACGCTTGGGCAAGATCATCTAACTTTTTTTTATAGTAAGTGTGGATTATCTCATGTCATTATTGAATACAGCACTGAAAGTGAAAAACAGGACGGTTGTCCATGTAGGGGTCTTTTGCCCTCTTGACTGCAGGGCTGATTGGGAGCCATATTGCAGCCACCCAGCATCAGAGAGAGGATCCCACCACATATCATGGGTGCCTGGGAAAAGATCAAACTTTAAAATTTCAAGTATGGTTTCTGCTGAATGTGTATCACTTTCACACCATCGTAAAGTCCAAAAATGGTGAGTCAAACCATCATAAGTCAGGGGCCATCTAGTCCTCAATCTAGCAATCCCACTCCTGGAAAACCACTGTGGAAATTAAAAGGCAGTTCTATGAAGATGTAAGGACAAAAGTGACCACCACAGTGTAGCTCAGAGTGTCTGACATCAGAAACAAAATGAATGACCCAAGATCAAGAGGAACGCTTGAATATGTCACAGAGTGTCCAGACAATGAAACCTTGGAGGTGGCTTTGAAAATGAATTAGAATTATCCAGGTCACAACATCCACCAGATAGGATGAAGTAGGAAAATAGAATGGGGACAAATGTCTGTGATATTGATCTCAGGTGTGTGAGGTGTGTGTGTGAGGTGCTGAGTACTAGGTGGTTACAACCGACTCCCTGTGATGGAAGCCTGGGCTGATCTGGGAGGAGCGTGAGGAGGGAACAGGGTGTGTAGCAGCGACAAACACAGAAAGAAAGAAAAAAAGGAACAGAAGTCAACATTATGTTATGATCATATTTATGTATTTTTGCAAAATTATATGTAGGTCCATTAAGTTAAGAATAATTTAATCCTTAACATTTTTGGTCAGTGCTACTCTAGCCCTTATGTCAGCTCTTCAGTTTGAAAGCAGAGTCTTAATTCTGGACACACCTGTGCTAGGAAGAGAGTTCACCAAACTGAAGCCCACCTTCTGCGGGTGATCCGTCCCAGGTTCCTGACCCTCCAGGCTGCCCTTTGGCTCTCTGTGAAGTTGGGAGGTGTGTGCTGGAGCAGTGCTCAAGAGAAGAGCCTTATTTATTGGCCAAGAAGCTGGCAACACCCATGTAAAATTCCCCTGAGATCTGCTTTCTCAGAGAAAAGGCCCCTCCAGCTGGCCTTCAACTCAGAATTACGTTTTGTGAAAAATTTGCTGGGCGGCTCCTGAGGCAAAACTCAAAACACAAAAACAAGGGACACTGTTGGCATCCACTGCCTCATCTCGCAGGTTCTCACCCTTTTCTCCTATTTCTAAACTCTCATCATATGCTATTCTTTTCCTAACATTTCCAGAATTTCAAATCTGAGTCATTTTTGGTACATTTGCACTCCTCTGTATTATCACTAAAAGTGGAGGGCAGACAGGGCTTTAGGGTTTATGGTGTATTTTTTCAGGGAGGCTTCACGGAGGCGACATGGGGGTCACTTACTGTCATTTTACATTGAGCGATGCTGGCCCCGGGCTCCAGTGACAGGATCAACCACTGCTCAGCTGACTCTATCAATGGTGTGTCATTGAACCACATTCAAAAACACTGATCAATTGTTCTATGGTCAATTGAAGCCACACAGCCTGGACTGCATGCTTGTCAGTCACCTAGACATGGCTTAAGTCCACTTAGATTTGTATGTCTATTGAGATACCTATTATTTAAACAATGTGGAGAAATATTTATACCCCTTCACAGGGAGGAAGTATATACTGCTCTGTTGTCAATGCAGAACTGAGTTATTATTTCATTGTATGTAGTAAACCATCCCCCCAGGTACTGGAGACGTGGGAAGGGATGATTCATAATGGGGGCACAGAGGTGCACAGCTATCCATTCAGGGCCCGTGATAAAGATCAGACATCTGCCAAATCCCGGGCAGGAGAAGAAGCCCCTGTTCTTTACGGGGGACACTGATGTCCAACAGTTATTTTCTCCCCAAGTGTGACTATCTTGGAGCTTGAAGAGAAACACTGAGGGTCTGTGTGGCAAAAGCAATCAATCTGTTTCACCTGAACTCTCCATTTCATAACAAATTTAGGCAAGTCCCATCCTTGATGGAGCTGCAGGGGTTGAAGCAAACAGGGCTCATTGGAAACAGTCACAGTTGCTGCAAGCCCGGCTCGGCTCCTTCTAGGAGGAGTGTCCTGGCAGGTCGCTAACCTCCCAAAGCAGCAGTTTCCTTCCCTGTCAAACATGGTTAAATAAGTAGGTAGGTAGATAGGTAGATAAATGATAGATAGATAGATAGATGATAGATAGGCAGATAATAGATAGATACATGATAGATGATAGATGTAAATAAATGATAGATAATAGATAGGTGATAGATAAACAGGTGATAGATGATAGACAGATAATAGATACATGATAGATGATAGATTGATGATACATAGACACATGATGGATATAAATAGATGATAGATAATAGATAGATACATGATAGATGATAGATAATAGATAGATACATGATAGATGATAGATAGACACATGATAGATGATAGATAGGTAGATAGATATGGGTGGAGATAGACCTTCAACACTCTGTAAAGCAGAAGAGAGCCGGCCCTGCCTCTCCCTGGCTCAGTTGTCCAGGACCAGCCACCCCGAGGGGCGATGACACAGCCAGCAAGTGGAGAGGATGGAGGCACACAAGCACCAGCCAATGGGAGCCAGAGTCAGGGATGCTGGCTGGTGGCTTCCTCTGTCTCCTGATTTCACCCATCTGCCCAGCGAAGCTCCTTAGGACAGAGCAACAGACTTTTCTTGCGACTCTTGCGCCAGCTCAGACACTATATTGAATCGGCTTCCCTCCTTCCCCAACCTCTCTGTTTCCTCCCTGTTTATCGCCCTCTGCCCACACTCCCCAAATTGCTCACCTACAAGTTAGCCTTAGTGTCTACTTTCTAGGGCATCTGGGCTGAGAAAACAGCTGCCATGGACATTCAAACGAGCATGATCCCATAATTCTCTCAGAAGCCCACTGCAACACATAACACATTCTATGACATAGCTGAAATTGTGCTTTAAAAATTCTCTCTGGTGGCAGCCACAGACTTTAATGATCGTGCCCTCAACTCTGCGCTGACCTGTAGCCGGAGGGACGCTGAGAGGATGGTCCCCGAACTCTGATTAGGCGGGGGTTAGTAAACAGAGTCGCTCAGGGTCAGACCGGGTCTCCGTGCAGCCCCGGCACCGCGGGCCCAGGTGCCTTCGGGAGCAAGTCGTCCACGTGTGTTGATGGGACACTGATCAGGGCGCCCCCGTCTGGACCCTGCGGCATCGGCACCTCGGTGTCTGAGCTGAGCACCTGTGCCAGCCCCCACCCCACTCCCCTCCGTTCCCACCGCGTGCTCTGGAATGTTCACAGCTTTTCCATGAGTCTTTTAAGCAGGAGGCCAGGCGTGCGGATTAACTGGCAGGGTAAGTCTGTTCCTTTTGCCCAAGGAAGGGCCCCCTAGTGTTTCCCAGCCACCCTTGGGTTGGATTTCTACACTACGGCCTCTGCCTCAGGACGGTCCTTCACTGGATGGAGCGAGGCCTGTAAGCAAGGGCCAGGCCTCCCAAGGGCAGAGGGACGTCGGTAAGAAAGTAGCGAGACACAAGCAACAGGACTAGTTTTCCTCAAAGACGAGGCTTTCAGACAACAGTCCTCTGAAAACAGTTATCCAAAAGACCTCACATTCATAAGATAATGTGCATTTTCCTCATTAAACTTTTCTCACCAAGATTCTTCTCACTCCCTCGTCCCGAAGCACAGACTTTCTCTCTGTCCTTGCTTGTAGGACCGGCCTCCAGTCTCCACTGTAGCTCAAGTTTGACAGAGACCACATAGGAGTCCGGGGTTCCGAGGACGGACCCCAGTCAGGGGCGGTCACTCGACTGTGAACAGGTGCAGCCTTTCCTTAATCTGCAAAACAAGGAGGTCAGGGGACCTCAGCTCCCCTCAAACACTGAGACCAATTCCCTCTTAACAGTGTGTTCCTTTACCAGGAGTTTTAGTGTAGGACCTCATAAATCTTCAAAAGGATGGCCCATCTTAGGTGACTTCATATGTTATTGAAAGCAGGGTTCTCAGGCTGGCAGCTTAGGGCTGAATCTGACTGAGGATTTTGGGGAGGCGGTAGTGCAGGGCATCTCCACAGTGTTTCTAAAAATGGAGTTGCTACTCTTTGTGTTAATGAGAATTTTAAAGCCAACACGTGGCTTCCAGGCTTCCTCACAAAGGGTCAGAGTTGCCAGTGGGAGCAGGGCCTGCAGGAGGAGGCCGAGATTTGTTTCTGTGACTCGGTGCTCTGCATTTTGTCTCAGTCCCCACCCTGCCCTCGGTGTCCCCCATGGTCTCTGCAGCCACTGTCTTGCTCTCCTCCACGGGGGTCACCTGGCCCCTGGGCCTGGCCCCTCTATGCTTCTCCTCACCCTCTGCCCCAGCCCAACCCTCAAAACACGGCTCCCATGGGGCCCCCAAATAAAGGGGAACAGGCGTGGGGTCCCTGCAGCTACCACGGGGCAGCCTCAGTGGGGAGAAGTTTGGAGCAGACACGTGCTTCCGTGGATGGATTTCTGTGAATGTGGCTTTTTGCCCAACTTACTACGTTACACTGTTAGGGATAAAATGTTGCTAATTAACAAAACTTTTATGTATGAAATTTTCTTTGTAAGACATTACATCAGATGGGAAACAGGGTTGCCCCAAGTCATCCAAGTTGCTTCTATGAACCCTGACAGGGAGGAACATTTTCCTCTGGCCTCTTAGGACCCCAGCTGGGTCTGGAAGTTAAACTGTCCAAGACAGAGTCACAGGGCAAAGGCGTCCAGATTCATTTCGTATAAATTTTAGGTGACCAGGAACCTTCACGAGGAGATGAAGATATGAGAAATGGCATCTGAGCATTTTCACACTGGGCTCAATGAAGCCTGGAGAGGCTTGGAAAAGGAGGCAGGACAGCGGGGTGAGGGAGCCCAAGGGTGTGAGAACGGGCAGCTCAGCAGGGCCTGCGTGTCCAGGTGCCTCTGGGAGTCCCTCCATCCTGGAGTCGTGGAGGCTCCTGCACCTGGGTGTGGAGGGCACCTCTCCCGTGAGGGTCCTGTCACCTGCCTCGAGGGAGAAGATGGAGGGGGAGAGTCCCTCCTGCCTGCCTTTCTCTCAAACGCTTTCAGCCCGGAATATTCCAGATGCTGAGGCACTGCGTACTGGGTGGCGTGTCTTGAACCCCGTCACCCTCATGGATTCTACACCCCGGGTACACTGTCTCCAGACCAGTACTCGGGGCCCACACGAGATGCGATGGCCCCCATCGTGGCAATGTCACCTTTCTGGTTCCATCTGCACTGAATCCAGGTGGGTACAGTCCACAACCACCGATGTGGGGAGGGCCGGGCAGAGGGGGAGGGGCCCTAACGGGGGCAGGAACTCAGAGCAGCAGAGACCCAGAGCCGCCTTCTTCCTTAGACACAGTCACACCCGGCGTCTGGACCAATCACCCTCCGTATAAACGCCTTTCTCTGCGTTAACTCCGAGGGGACTGCGGAGAGGAAAGTGCCGTCGGGGATGAAACGCGATGTGGCCGAGCTGGGTCAGAGCTGACTGGCAGGCGTCCACTCCGTGTCATCAACAGCGACGGCACCTGGGTTTAGACACCCCTGCCGGGGACGCACGCTCTCCACCGGGACGCAGCAGAATCCATGAAGTTGCCGGTAGTTAAAGACGGAGAGTAACAGAACACAGTACGTGTGCAATCCCTCGTTGAGGTGTCGTGGGGGCCACGGGAGTGCAGATTGAGGAGACACAGGTTTTCAGTTACCCTAACTGCCCACTATGGGGCGTGGTCTTCCCAGGACAGTTTGGTGGCCGTTTATTGGGGGTGAGGTCAAACTACCTAGAAATGGATGTAGGGCGATCCAGGCTGCCGGTAGTTTGTGACTAGATACCAGATTTTGGGTGATCCTAAATTGGATTGTTACCAGTTAGGGAGTCTCTGCAGTTCTCCTCTGCTTTTATTTAGACTAGGTCTCACAATGTGTGGAGATAAACATTTATGACAGAGGAAGACTGCTGATGTAAAGTATTGCCTGAGTTTCAATTCCAATGTAAATGCTTCACTTTCTCAATCAGCAAGTGATTTTACCAGGCTCCATGTGGATGGAAAACAGGCCAAGGGCCATGTAGACACCTTCCTGCTGACAATGAACTCTTATCGCTCAAGGCTTAACCTTTTAGATGAAGTTTATGAAAATGAATACAGTAAATCTCCAAAAATGATTTATTACAGAAACTAGAAGCAAAAGTTAGAAAATCAGTGCATGCCTTTAGTAACTAAATTCCAAGAAGATATCACTTCTGTGAAGGAAACACAGAAAGTTGGAAGTAAAAAAACATGCTGAAATTAAGAATAAAAAAAGTTGCCACCTGTACAGAGATCACTATAAACCAAACACTGGAGTTTATAAATATTAACAAGTCAATCTTTGCAACAATGCTATAAATAGGAATCATTATTATCTTCACGTCTCAGATGATAAAATTGAGGCTCAGAAAGTAAGTGGTTGATTGGTACATATATACGATGGAATACTACTCAGCCATAAAAAAGAACAAAATAATGCCATTTGCAGCAACATGGGTGGACCTAGAGATTGCCTACTGAGTTAAGTAAGTCTGACAGAGGGCAAATATCGTATGACATCGCTTATATGTGGAATCTAAAAAAATGGTACAAATGAACTTATTTACAAAACAGAAATAGAGACACAGACATAGAAAACAAACTTACAGTTACCAGTGGGGAAAGGCGGGGATAAATTGGGAGGTTGGGATTGACAAATACACTACTATATATAAAATAGGTAACTAATAAGGACCTACTGTGCAGCACAGGGAATGCTACTCAATACTCTGTAATGGCCTATATTGGAAAAGAATCTAAAAATAGTGTAGATATATAACTGATTTACTTTGCTATACACCTGAAACTAACACAACATTGTAAATCAACTATTCTCCAATAAATTTTTTTTTTAAAAAGTAAGTGGTTGAGTTATTTCCAGAGCCCATGCTCTTAATAACCAAAGTCTCTGCCCAATTAGGAGTTGGGCAAAGGTCAAAGCCCCGTCTAAGATTTCCATCTAGCTGGAGACTTTGATCCTTGCCCAAATCCGTGAAAACTGCGGTACCCAGCACAAACTGCTGTTGGAGATCTTTCGGCCTCTTCCCAATCCAGAGTCTAAAGTGATTTCCTGGTGGAGGTGATGGATTCCCTGAGGATGCCTACCTATTGGCAGCCCTCGCTTACTGCCCTGGGGCTTGGGGGATGTGCAGTTTCTCATCAGATATATAATACCTCGTCGCCTCAAGCAGCTGGATTTGAACCATCAGGGTGAAGCATCCAAAGTTTTGGTTGTCATGGGCCCTGTGTATCATAATCAAAGGACAGAGAGTGAAAGATGATGTTCAAACAGCTCTTGATCACTTTCCAACTAGGTTCTGTGTCACGAGGGAAAGCTTTTTACCTCTTTCCTGTGATTTGCATTTTTATGCAGTTTGGATATCTTTTTTGACTTTTAAATGCTTTCCCTTTGCCACCATGAAATGAAATACACACATGCATACACAAGAAGAGTTGGGGGTCACAAAACATGCCCTTGCTTAACCTTTGGAAACTGTAAGACTCGGTGGGGCCTTCCCATCTTGAAACTGAAGGATGCCTCACTTGCCAAGTTCCACATGGGCATCAGCAGCTGGGAGGGAGGACCTATCAACTCATGAGATTTAGTTTCTCAAGGATTCTATTCCGCAGCCAGAGACCCAAGAAAGCTTAATAAGCCTACTGTCGTATGTGGCAATTAAAAGAGCTCTTGAAATATTTTTGAAAGAATAATACAGCTCATGACTCGAAGCTTCCTGCTTCTCATTTGGGAAAAATTTACCAAGGACCCCAAGTTTTCAGTGCCACTTTAGACACATTTAAGATGAACTACCATGATGTATGCCAACTGTTTCTGTTAAAATAATAAATGTCCGATTTGGGAGCAGTAAATGTTGTGCTTTATTAACAAAAAGAAAAAACAAAAAAAAGGAACAGAAGACCCTGAAGTCCAGCTAAGGAGAATGAACCAGCAGGGTTAACCCAGGTGCCCAAGTTCATAAGCCAGCAGCCCTGGTGAGGAAAGGGCTTCAGAGAGGTCAACACCCCACATGGAATGCTTGGTTTGGCAAATTCTTTTACTGTCGTTATTACATGAGGGTGTACAAACAGGACCCAGACACAAAGTTCGGGTAGGGGATCTTGCTTCCTAAGCTTGAAGAAAAGAGTCACTGTCTCTGAATTAACAGGGACTGGAGTCTTCATGGTCTCCTCGTGTGGCGCTTACACAAAACTGCACCCTCAAGTGGGTCCTCAGTCTTCTATGATGTTAGCCCAGTGCTGGTCTGTTTAAAAGCATGTGTTCACCTTATCTTTCCAAAGGAATTTGATGCAGACCTTTAGTTTGAACAGTCTGTGAGTCTCCATAGACTTTCAAAATTCTATGTTCTTGTGCCCATTTGGCTAGGGACACCTGCAGATGCTTTGCAGGTATTCAGGCTGGAGAAGGCAGGGGAAGTCTTAGTGGCTGGGGCCCTGAGCAGTCTCATCTGTATTGTCTGGTCAGCAATCCATGGCTGAGAGTAAAACTTTTACTTTCAGTAGCCTAGAATATCGTTTCCTGAAAGTGGTTGTTAATAAGTAATAAACAAATGTGCTCCACTGGCCTTTCTGAACTGTTCAAGCATGAGTATATTTGGTATCTGGGACAGACATTTTGGGGTTTGAGGTGATAACTCTGAGAAATCAGGAGATCCGCTATAAAGGGGGGTAATTATGATTCAGTGATTTCTAATTGGGTAGTTGATTCCGCATGGGCGGTTGTCAGCGTCTTCAAAAGGGGAGCTCTTTGCACACGTGTTTCCCCTCCTTGGGGTTCTGATGGACCCAGGCTGGGGCACCCTCCTGGTGGGACAAAGGTGAGAGCCAGTGCTGTAACCTCAGACCTAGGGCTCCAGGATAGACAGACGAGGAAACTGTCTCCCATGTTCACCTAACCCCCAAAGAATATAGTGAATATAGCAATTATTTTCCCTTGTAAATAGATAGGTTTTTGTTGGAGAGATGGCATACGCAGAAAGATATTTTCTCCCTCCTAGGTGATCTCAGTTATAACAAAGGTATGTAGAAAAAATGAAGCTTAAAAGCAGGTACAATTTTAAATTGGTTTGATAGCATTTGGGCTTTGGAGCCTCTTTCAGGAACAAATCCAGCCATTTCCACGTCCCACTTCTGGCTGTGGGTGAGCGAGGACCTCTCTGTGACTCCGTCTTCTCACCAACAAAATGTGGGAAGTAACACTTACCCCACAGAGTGGTGTTGAACATGCCAACTAGGAGCAAAGTGACTATTGTTCTGTTTATTCTAATCATTGCACATTTATTACACTGGGTATATAGGGTGCCTGATGAGAAGGGACATTGACAGGTCACATTCACGTGCTCAAGGAGCTCAATGGGCCCCCAAAGGGGAGATTCAGGTCGTAAGAGCCTCGCTGTCCTGCAGCACTCCCAGAACTTGACAACAACTATTTTCAAGTCCACCTTTGTCTACAACAAGCTTTTACTTTTTTCATTGATAAACAGAGAATAAAAGTGCAAAACATAGGACCTTGAATGTGAAGAAACACCTAGCAGATGGAACAATGCCAAAATCCACCTGAAAAGCCAACCCAACACCTGAAACCCCATCTGCTCACAATACAGGGGCAGACGCTTGGGCCCTGGGAAGTGCACTCTAGGGAGTTTATGGAAACTTCTGGAAGAAAACTTTTAGTCTTGACATGACTCATTATTGCAGAATGTACAACCATCCTGAGCAAGTTGCTCTCAGTGACAAGGAGCAGTGGGGAGCTGCCCTTATAGGGGGCCGGGCACACAGAGACCCACCATCAGGGCTTCATGGGTAGGTCCTACTCTTACTGCCATTAGGATGTTTATTCAAAACGCCAGTTTACTTACGGTTCATTTTGATTGATTGAAATGTTGAACACACTAGCAAGTATAAGGAAAGCACATTGCCTTTCTTTACAGATAAAATGGGAGAAAGCTCTCTTGTTGTGTGCAAATCCAGGAAGTGGTGGACATGTGTCAACAGACCAACCTCCAGCTGTGATAGTCTGCTCAAGCTGTCAGGAGAAACTATTACAGACTGGGTGGCTTAAGTATTAGAAATGTATTTTCTCACGGTTCTGGAGGGTGGACATCCAAGATCAAGGTCTGAAAAGGTCTGTGTCTGGTGAGAGCTCTCTTACTGGTCTGCAGATGGCTGTCTTCTCTCTGTGTCTTTCGTTGGTATGTGCATGTTGTGAGGTGTGGCAGGGAGAGGAGAGAGAAAGACAGGGAGAGAGATCGATAGACAGACAGACACAGAGACAGAGAGAGACACCAACCTTATAGGATGAGGACTCCACCCTATGACCTCATTTAACCCTAATCACTTCCTTATATGCTGCCACATTGGGGGTTAGGGATTCAACATATGGATTTGGGGATGGACACATTGCTAGTTAATTCGCAGCACCATCTTAGAAGCCTTCATCTCATTGGTAAGCACTTCCGGGTCAACAAGGAATGAAAAAAAATGTACATTGTCAACAATATTAATCCTACAAAAGAATAAAAATCAACTTAAATTCGGCTGTATTGTGAACCTCCTGATGGTCAGCCCAGGAAATTACAACTACAGGTCCTCTGAACATGTAAATTTTGTTGAGCTAAAAATTAAGCCAGCCTTCTTTAAATGTGACACGTCATCAAGAAATGAAATCTACTGTGGACCAGAGAGACCCCTGGCTGTGTCTGGCCCTCACCAGGCACATTGACTCAACAGGACAAGTGCTTGGGATCAGCCATATGTCTTTTCCTTGCAGTCAGGGAGCCGTCGATCTTAAAATCCCAGTACCTATTAGCTTGATGGAATCCTTTACAGCACGCTCCCATGGGGCTCTCTGTGCAGAAAGACACGATAGGGGAACCTATTTCAAGTTACTGTGGGCAGACTGTTGAAATCGAGCCCGGTTGCAGTGGCTGAACACTCCCCAGCCGGCCCACGGTCAGACTCCGGAATGTAGTAGTCGTCTTTTCTCCAAAATCAGCCTCAGAACCGGGGATTTGAAAGGCTCTGTCTCCTGCAGACAAGTGGCTACCGGTCCCGACCTGCAGAAACAGGAAGTTATCCGCCTCCAGGCAACAGGCATTGGGTGTCAGTCTCTTAACTGAAGACATAAGTGAAATGGCAGGTGGCTAACAGCTCACCAAGTAACATTGGCCTGTGTCCAGTATTCACTGTGAATTAGGAAGGTTTCAAGACAATGTTAGGACAAAAGGCAGTTTTTGTCTTTCTTTATACATTTATAAACAAACATGGGGGAGAAATTCTAAAGTTTCCAAGTCAAAGCATCTGAGGTGTATGGAGAAAATTTGCTGATCTTAAGGGCACAGAGGAAGGAAAAAGGGGTCTAAATAAATTGTCACTGGAAAACGATGGCGATGCTATTTAACAAGATGCCTTTGAGTTTAAAAATTGAAATGTCTGCCCTACATTAAGGTACAAGAAACAATATTCAATTAGACATTTATGAAATGTGCTGTGAAGATTTCCAACCGAACTTTCCATTTGCTAACATAGACATTAATGAGTGATATAAAACATGAGAAATGTGACTTGCTGTTTCTATAAAGTGTGCCATGTTGATTTTCTGTATGATCTGCTGTAAGATATGCAGAGTTATGGTCTGTTTTGACTAATGTACTTTCTCACGCAGGGTAGTGAGGTAGAGCGTGCTTGGGAAATAGCTGGATTGAGACTCCACTTTCTTCAACCTGTTGGTGTGACTCACCCAGGGTTTGTGGTCAGCAGTGGTGGGAGCCAACTCTTGCTAGCTTGGGCGAAGAAGGAATGTAGCTCTGAGCTAGTGGTTACACTGGGGGACCAGTGAGAAACATGAGCAGGGCAAAGGGCATGAGGGTGCATGTGGGACCCCCTGCTGCTGACTTTCCCTCAGTCCCTGTGGGCAAACCCCAAAGGACCCAGCAGATATTGAGACCCTCCTTAAAAACACAAGTTTTGGGTAAGAAGGTCACACACCAAGCCTCTGGCTTCCAGGGAACAGGGGAGGAAAGATGTCCCCACTTGGCCTCCATTATGGGAGGCATGGGCTACTGTGCCCTCAACACTACACACAATGGAGAATTCCACACAAAGAGGAAAGAGGTTTGATTGATGGATGGCAGGAAATAGAAAAAGACCAACATTCCCTGGAAGAATTTCATTACAGAGAACTTTGAAAATGCTTTAATAGCAAGGATTGGCTGAGAAACAGTAAGTCTTCACAGAAAACTATATTATGTACATTATATGTATTAAGCATTTTAGATGTTCTGATGAATTCTGATGATTCAGCTATACCACCAGGAGATGCCTGGTAGACCAGATGCCTCTCCTTGGCAAGTGAGCTGAACACAGATTGGAAACTGAAAGGTAGAGAAGCTCTAATATCAAGATGTGGACTTGAGGGGACAAGTCTTAAATGAGGGTGGGCTCCTACAGTGATGGGGTAAAGGATTTAGAAATACAAAATAGCCCTAACACTTAACCCAGGCTTAAAAAACATGTGCTTATGTAATGGACATGCTTCATGAGAACAGAGGAATGCAGGTCAGGGGGACAGTTCTTTGGGAGGCTGCAGACAGGTGTGTATAGTGCTGCTGGGCCAACATGCCTGACCAAGTGCTCCTTCCCCAGCAGAGACCATGGCGTATGTGAGGAGCAGCCCAATCTGGAAACAGCAGAAATGCTGATGTCTACCTGCAGGGGAGGCCAAGCAGTGGTATCTAGCAGGGCTGAGCACTCCACCTCGAAAGAAAAGTGGAAGTAATGTTGAAAATGCTAAATCTTGAAGAAAATACTATTTTCTTGGAATAACCTAATCTTTCAGGGTGTTGTTGCTGGATAAAATGCCAAGATTGGTGAGCCTCTGTTCAAACAAGGATGGGTGAACATGAAATCACTTCACAAAATTAAGGCAAATTGTCCTCCCACCTGTTGGGCTGCACCCCGCAGGCCTACAAGGCCTGTGCTTGCCCAGCTGTAAGACCGAAGAAAGAGCTGGGAGTCAGCAACAGAGACATCAGTGGTTTAATGGTTGGGAGCTTACCCATCTGAGGCAGAGACCTGGAGCAACACCCCACCGTGTACAGTGGACTGCGGGCAGAACATGAGTCTTCGCACCCGGTCGGGGGAGGTTACATCAGGTGGCTCATTAGTTACCAGGGAAACCAGCAGAGGGGCACACCCCTCACTGCTCCTTCGATAAGAACAATCACCTGCTGGGGACTGAGGCAACTACACAGGACGGTCACTCAGGTGAGTAGGTGTAGGTGATGCACGCATTGCTCAGGCAGGGGATGGACAGAGAACAAGAGAACAGCCGTCTTGACTGGCCTGACCCTTCCTTACCCGACCTTCTTCACATAGGTTCAAGTTTTATAGCTGACAGGGTTCCTCGTGAGCACGGTGATCAGAACGGGACGCGGGAGAGTTTGGTGTTGATGAGACACCAGAAGGGTGTGATAGGCCTGGGACACAGATTTCTCTTGGGATTAGCTAACCTGGTAGGGCATTGAATTGATGACTCAGACACACAACATCATGTTTCTTAATGCTCGTGGGAAAGGCATGACAAAAAGGAGGTTGCAGGATGAGAGATGCACTTTAATGAATAGAGACAGGGCCGTTAGTGAGCAGAGAGCCAATTCTAGGCTCCCAGTGATGGCAAACTCACCTTGAGGTCTAGCAAATGCACTTAGTGCCCCTGGCCTGTGTTTGCACATCTACAAAGAGTAGCACTTGGAACAGATAACTTGTTCTCCTAAAGCTCTGCATTAGTAAGAGTCCTTCCTAGGAATTCGCCTCTGGGCTGGCTTGGTAACCCCATCCATCTTCTCCCTAACCAACCAAGTGGCACCTGGGTAAACTTCAGTGAGATGTAGCTGCCCATTCTGTGAACTCTTAGGGTGAGTCAGGGTAATCAATTACCCAGGAAAACTAAGACACCTCTTCATCTGAGGGCTACACAACTATGTTTACTGACTTAAGAGTAGTCTTGACTGAAGGAAGAGAATTCCCTGGGTTGTCCTATACTTACCAGGACTTTTGAGTTTATGGAGAAGAATGAGATATTCATAAATAATTAAGGAAATTCAGGACAATGAATCAGGTGCTATGAGGCTTCTTCAGGGCTGTAATCAAGGAACCATCAGTAGAGTCCTTCACCTTTGAATCCTCAGTACTCTGATCTGGTTGAGAGGTGAGCGTACTTTCCTTTACTTGCTGCTCCCCATGCCAGGCTACCCAGCCAAACACTCACATCTAATTGTAGGACAGCTGTTGAGTTTAAAAGGGCCGATGCATGACTGCCCATTCCTTTCTCTCCCGATCTCAGAACCAATCGATATATGACAGGATATGGGGGACTTCCCTGGTGGTGCAGTGGTTAAGAATCTGCCTGCCAATGCTGGGGACACAGGTTCGATCCCTGGTCCAGGAAGATCCCACATTCCACAGAGCAACTAAACCCATGCACCACAACTACTGATACTGTGCACCACAAATACTGAGCCCGCATGCCACAACTACTGAAGCCCTCTCATCTAGAGCCCATGCTCCACAACAAGAGAAGCCACCGCAATGAGAAGCCTGTGCACTGCAATGAAGATTAGCCCCAACTCGCCGCAACTAGAGAAAGCCTGCAGGCAGCAATGAAGACCCAACTCAGCCAAAAAAAAAAAAAAAAAAAGACGGTATGGGAGCAAAATGTCTCTCCTATTTCTGATGGTGACTAGACAAGGGACATTTGATCAGCACCAAAGGGGTTTACCAAGGCTTCTTCCTAAAAACAGCCAGACTGGCCATGTGTCATGTGTGGGTATGGACTCAAGACCACGTGGTAAAGAGACAAAACAACCAAGTACCCTGCAGCTCAGAAAAGAGGAGGAAGGGAGGAGCTTAGCAGGAGAAGATTGAATTCCCTCCCGAATCTGTCAGTTGGTTAATTCTTCCCTTGAGGATGAGTCATTCAGGGGTGGAAAGAAAGACCAGGAGGCTCACTTCTTTGGAAACAATTACGGGGAGATGGAATTCCTACTTTATCTGCCTTTTGAAGGATGAACTTGGCAGATGGGAATAATAAGCTCAGTGTCACTGTAAAGATTTAGAGATGATCTAGTGTATAAAACTCATCTAGCAAAGTGGCTGGCACACAGGGAGTGCTCAAAAATATTAACTTTCAATACGGTCACTGTATTATGTAAAAGAGTCCCATTTCAGGGCTTCCCTGGTGGCACAGTGGTTGGGAGTCTGCCTGCCGATGCAGGGGACACGGGATCATGCCCCGGTCCGGGAGGATCCCACATGCCGCGGAGCTGCTGGGCCCGTGAGCCATGGCCGCTGAGACTGCGCGTCCGGAGCCTGTGCTCCGCAACGGGAGAGGCCACAGCGGTGAGAGGCCCGCATACTGCAAAAAAACAAAACAAAACAAAACAAAACAAAACAAAAAAAGATTCCCATTTCATTGTGCTTCTCCTGTTCCATTGGTTTCAACATGTTGTTGATAATTCTAGATAGCAACCGTATTGTCTATTTGTCTGTCATTACTAGGATTGGAATTTGTGGCAATTAAATGGATATTACATTGTAATATTTTTAAAAAAGTCACTTTAAAGAGAGATTAAAATTTAATATATGACATCGTTTTGGGTGTAAATGTTCAGAAAGTAGTCTCACTTTGTGCATATCCAGGAAATCAAATCTACCCAGGTGAGCAGTTAATAGCCAGAAATGCTGTGGATTGAGTTTTGTCAGGAAAATTTCGAATCATATAATACCTTTTCATAACATGCCTGTGTTTTTTGTTCTTTTTTCCCTCTCCGTTCTAGAACTATTCTTACTGGACTATTTGGTTTTTAGCAATTTTATCATTCTGTTTCTTAGAGATGAGAAAGATAAGACCAGTCTCATTCTTAATTCCAGCATGAGTGTAAATATTATCCCATCAAGACTCATCTTTGGGGATGAAGAGAAGTGGTTCCCAGGGCAGAGATGGTGAAGGACATTTTGGCCAGAGCTAAATGGAACTTTTCTGAAAACAAATTTGTGCTCTGCCCCCAAATGGACAAGGCTTGTGATGTCAATCTTACATATATTCTCATGTCCCTGAAATGTATTAGAATAACATTGACAGTGGGTAAGTCATGGGCCTTATTATGAATAATTAGATACAAAAACTTATAAGTAAAACTGAGGATGTGGAGAGCTCAGAAAGAAGAGAGAATACAGCTGCAGGTTGGCTATTTTCCCTGTCCCTTAGAAGTTGCCAGTGTGCCCTGCCATGGCCTGGGAGACTGCTGTCTTTATGTTCCTCTCTGGAGCCCACAGTTTTCCATATATATTCAGTGCCTTTCTGTGGCCAAAATCACAGGAGCAGTATGAGCTTCTCTATTTCTTCATTAGAAAATCAATCAATCAATCAATCAATAAACAAACAACAAATAGTTAAACAAAAATTTAAACTGCAGGAATAATTTGTTCTCTATTTTGTTAAATGCTCAATCTCCAGATACAGATGCAGATATTTCAGGACCTCCCTTCCAGTTCGAGCCTCCCTGACTCCCAGTCTTCTCATCAAATGCTAAGGGCAGGGGGGCAGTTGGTGATGAAGGCCAGAGGGTCACCTCAGCCGCACGTCAGGGTTGAGGCCATGGCACCTGCAGAGCCATCTCTGCCCCTCGGGTTATTCTGAGAATCTTCACCCCTGAGGCAGCTGCGATCCCCTCCCCAGCCTCACCTGGTGCACAGCAGCCAGAGCTGGGGGAGGTTGATTTCAGAGTGCTGAGAACCCCCATGTTCCTCCTCTGAGTCTCAGCCCCATCTAAAGGCATACAGAGACCCCTCCTGCACCAGCTTCAGGCAGCTCATGGGGCCTCCTCTCAACTCGGCCTCCTCTTCCTGGGGCCCCGTCTCAGGCCTGCACAGCCCAGTCCAGCAGGAATCCTGCTAAGTCAGTTTAGCCAGAATCCCCCATCTTCGGTACCTGACAACCTGGCTGCCCTCAGGACAATCCCCCACCCTTGATGTTTCCTTGCAGTGATTTTCCCCATCCTGCTCCTTGGCTATAATCCCCACCTGTCCTTCCTGTGTTCAGAATAGAGCCCAATTCTATACAGAGGTCCTTTCCCTCATTGCAATAGTTCCTGAAGAAAATCCATTTTTACTGCTTTAACTACAGTCTGACTCTGGTTCTGTTTAACAAGGATAGGTCCAAATATCAGTCCACCAGTCAGTGTCTCTGAGCTCTCTCTCTCTCTCTCTCTCTCTCTCACACACACACTATTTATTTACAGTAGCCAATGATAAATGATAAAATCATTTTTATGATACAATGATCCTCTCATAATGATAAAAATCACGAAGTCACGCCATCATTGTCATGACACACAACACCAGGAGCTCCATTTCCTCTGTCTTTGTTTGGTTATTGATAGTTAAAGAAATAGCAAAAGGAAAATAAAAATCCAACTCACACCTTCCCTTGCTGGATTGACAGGGCTGTTATACACAAAGGTAAGCAGGAATCTTCTGAATGCCTTCCTAGGCAACACTGTGACCCAGACACCCAAATACACAAGGCTAAGAAAAGGACTAAGTGTTTTTAATTCTACAGCAAGACAAACTAGTATATATAGGATGAATAAAGAACACGGTCCTACGGCATAACCCAGGGAACTATATTCAATATCCTATGGTAAACCATAATGGAAAAGAATATGAAAAAGAATGTATATGTATGCATAACTGAATCACTTTGCTGTACAGCAGAAATTAACACAACATTGTAAATCAACTATACTTCAATAACATTAAAAAAAAAAAAAAATCTA
>RJWK010001322.1:0-12967 GCA_004363435.1 Platanista minor | reverse complement strand
AACAAATATCGCATATTAACACATATATGTGGAATCTAGAAAAATGGTACAGATGAACCTATTTGCAGGGCAGGAATAGAGATGCAGGTGTAGAGTACAGATGTGTGGACACAGTGGGGGAAGGGTAGGATGGGATGAATAGGGAGATTAGGTTTGACATAAATACACTACCATGTGTAAAACAGATAGCTAGTGGGAACCTGCGGTATAGCACAGGGAGTTCAGCTCTGTGCTCTGTGACGACCTAGATCGGGGGGAAGTAGGAGGTGGGAGGGAGGTCCAGGAGGGAGGGGATACATGCACACATATAGCTGACTCACTTCATTGTACAGCAGAAACTAACACAACTCTGTAAAGCGATTTTACTCCAATAAAAATAAATTAAAAATAAAAAAATAAAAAATAAAAATAGTACAGAGTCCTATATGCCTCTCCCCCAGCTTCTCTGGATGTGAGCCCCTTACACAAACATAGTTATCCCACCCAGGGTGTGGCAGTGCCACACCATTCTCTAAGGTACGATGGTGACCTCTGCAGGCATCACCGTGGTGGGTGTATTAACACCAGGAGACCCTCAGGATGCTCTGCTGAGAAGGCTAAGCCTTGTTCCTGCAGTACTCTTACCCAAAATTCATGGCATCATTGTAACTATGAGAAAATGTTGGATACACCCCAACTGAGGGGCATTCTACCAATAATTGACCAGGGTTCTCGGGTTATGTCAGGAACACGAAAAGCAGGTCTGCTGGTCTGCTCAGGTCACCACAGAAAATTACACCCACTGGGCGACTTCAACATATGAATGTGGCAGGGCTGGGGCGGCGGGGTGGGTTGGGGGGGGAGGGGGGCTGTTTGGAAACACAATCTACCCCATAACGGGGCGTGAGCGCTGAATGCAACCTGGGATCCTGGACCGGGTCCTGGAACAGAGAAAGGACACAGGTTGAAGTGCTGGTGAAACTCACATTCTCATTAGCTGAAGTCAAGAACACGCTGACATTGTCCATTGCATATCCCTTAAAAAAAACTTACAAAGAGGAATGAGCCTAAGGTATCAGAGTCAGGTAAAATTCTGTGCATGCCAATCTCACAAAGCTTAAAAGGACTGGTGATTAAACACATTTCTGAAGAAACGTTTTCAGAAGGGAAATAAAATACTACAGATACCTCTAGAAACATTTGGTGGCTTTTTAAGAATGGGCCACTTAAAAGGAATTTACTAACATGAGATAGAATATATTATTACTAGTTGAAAGAAAGATAAAATGCATTCCACATTCCACCCTGTAGAAGGAAAGAGAAAAATGAAGCAAACCAGAGAAAAAGGGTTTGTACCCGTAAATAGCTACTCAAAGCTAGATGCTACTGCATAAGGTGATGGGAGTGCAAATGGCCTGGATCCAAGAGTGCTCGCAAAAGGAAAGAGGAGGTGCCTACGCTTTATCGCAGACAGTGCTCTAGAAAAGTAGAAAGAAGCAGCCATGTTGGCCAAGAGACATAATTCCTGGTCACTGTCAAGTTCCCATGAGCTACAAATAGGCAGCCCACCTTTTGGAAGATTGAAATAACTATTTTTCTTGATTCTGAAAGTAATTAAAGCCCATTGCAAACAAAGAAAATTAGCGAACACAGAAACATAAAAAAAAGAAACATCCCCAACTGGATAACCCACAGATCATCTCTGCAAAGCCCTAAATTGCATCACATTTCCTTCAGACTTTTTGTTTTGTTTCTGTCTATCCTTATCCATATTATATAGAAGAGATCATACTATTCTCTAGCTTTTAATATAACAGTATATTATGAACCTATCTCCATGTCAAAAAATAGAGATCCTCATCTTTTATTTGAAAGACTACACTGAATTCCATTATAATGCTATACAATACTTTATTTAGCCAAACCCCTATTTGGTGGGGGGGGGGGGTCAAAACTAATTTCTCACTATTACAAACATTGCAAAAATGACCATCCTTAAGTAAAACCTTTTTTGCACATTTGTCCAATGATTTTTTGGGGCGAATTCCTAGAAATGCAGTTATTGCCAGGTATGCAAATCTTTACGTCTTTGGAAAAACAGTTGCCAAACTCCTCTCCAAAAGCTTGTACCAATTTATGTTGTCACAAAGTGTATGAAAATGATTTCTTTCCCATATTTTTCACCGTAATAGATAAGATCGTTTCTAAAACCTTTGCTAAACCAGTGGGTGAAAAATACTGTCTCTGTTTAAATGTACAAAACTTTAAATTTGGCCACTAGTGCATAGTGATTTCTTTACATGTTTCACTGAAGTTCATATTTCTTCTTCATAGATTGTCTGCATATATGTCCTTTGTCTGTTTTCCTATTAGGCCATGTGCTTTCACTATTTATTCTTGAGTCCTTTACATACTGAGGGTATTAACTCTTTGAGTATCCTATCGTTTGCAAATTCTTTTCCTGGGTTGTCAAATGAGCTGACTCAGCCAAAGGTTTCTGATTCATAGAAGTATGAGCTGTCTTTAGTTCCAGTAAAGCATACTGAAAATATCTGTTCAGCCGAGCAGTTACCCCAACACCATGGAGGCATCTGAAGGACAGGGGCCTTTACATGCCGGGGGCTTGTGACAGAGGAGCCATGGTCTGGAGGCTGAAGACCCAGGTCTCCAAAGTGGCTAAGAATCCTCACTTCTCATGGTTAGGGGTGCAAGCAGCGGCCCAGATCTGTAACTCAGCTTCCCTGCCCTCAACATCCCTCATGGCCCACGGTGGCCGGAACCCTCATCTCTGGCGTGTGGGACTCCTGGACGGACTGGGGTCTGCATTCTGCAACCCATTACATGCATTCCTTTCCCCACCTTGCTCAGGACAATAAAACTAAGCTGCAAAAACCAGATGAAGAATCACGTGGTTCGGTCAAATCCGGTCATCTGCACAAGAGCAGGAGGAAGGCCAAGAAAATGCCTGTTTTCTTTGCAATGCTCTGGAATGCTTCTCTCCGGGGACCCAGGGGGCCGGCCTTCCCGGCAGTTTCCTGACGAGGTGGCCCAGCCTGGCCTAAGACGACCTGCATCCCAGAGAGATTCTCGGGACAAAGGTGGGTCTCTGATCTGGGCGATGCCCAGGAGAAGCCGAGGGGCCCGAGTGGCGTCCAGGGCTGGGCCCCCCGCTCAGACAAGCCGGCAGCTGCACATTTCCTGGCCGCTGCCTGGGGGACGCTGGGGACCCTGATGTAAAAGTCTGCATGCTAATTGTCAGAGAAAGGAAACAGGACTCTTGCTGTTCAAAACCAAAGAGCCATGGAGAATTTGACGTTAGAATTTGATCAAAAACGACTTTCCTCACAAAGAATGCGTTTCCTCAAAATAATAAAAGTGTAGACTCCCCAGCGTCTCAAGCCGTCTAGACGAAGGTATCAGTGTGGCCCTGGGCGCACGTGTCACTTTGCTTTCCTGTCCAAACCCGGTTTAGGAGCCCAGGTCCTGGCCGGAGACAGAGCCTGTGTGAAGGGTGCCCTGGGCCGGCAGCCTCCTGGGGGTCTCCCAGCTCCCCCCTCCCTCCCCATGAGGAGCCCCCGGGACAGCTGGCCTTGACCCAGCACACCTCTCACACATTTCCCCAGCATCCAGCTGGGTCAGCGTGTCCGAATATTTGTAAATCTGCGAGACCGTAATTTGCATTTCCCTGGTAAGTGAAGTTGAATATCTTTCATTATTGCATTTTGGTTATTTGAATTGCACCTTTTCCCACTTTTCTCTGGCTTATTGTCCTTATTTGATACATGAGGATGTAAGGGCGTTGATCTAACGGGATTGTGTGTCCTTCCTCCTCAAGTCTTGGTGTGCTGCCTTGCATCTTGGACATTTGATCAGCTTTCCTACCCACCATCCCTCCAAAGATGGTCTTGGGTCTGTGTTTCTTCCAGCTGAGTCTTCACTGTGGTGTATGTGGCTGCACTTTGGGAACATGTCAGCTGCACCAGGAGAGGCTGGATATAGACAGGGTTGCCAGGGCTGGAGAGCTGGCAACCCAGCTGGTGGTCACACTGGGGCCTGACCACCCAGATTCTTGCATTCACTTGGGCTCCATCACCCAGAAGGAGCAAGTGAAGAATGGCTATTACATGCTTAGGGGCAATGTACCTGAGGATTTCCCAGCCCTGCTCACCTGGGCAGCCCCAAAACAGAAAAAAACAAAGCAAAAAAACCCCACAGGGATCCCTGCAGGTGTGTGTGGGTGAGAGGAGCCTGGGATGCTGCCTGGCACAGAAGGAAGGAGGCAGAAGGATGAACCCAAGGTCAGTGCCTGGATCCTGAGTGGCGCTGGGACAAGCTCGGTCTCCTTCCTACTTTGCTTCCGTTGGCCCTGGAGGCAACGCTGCTCCTCCAAGTGGTTATCTGCTTTTAACATCAACAGCTAAGTCAGTTTGTCGGCTGTTCCTGTTTCTGATGCTCTTTAAGTGAACAATGCACATAAAAGCCTGCATTTACTGCACTCCCCCAGCTGCTGTCTTGGCTGGCACCCAGGTGGTCCTCACCATCTCCCCATGGTCCTCACCATCTTGCCCTGTGGTCCTCACCATCTCCCCATGGTCCTCACTATCTCCCCCATGGTCCTCACCATTTCCCCCGTGGTCCTGACCATCTCCCTGGTGGTCCTCACCATCTACCCCATGGTCCTCACCATCTAACCCTGTGGTTCTCACCATCTGCCCCAAGGTCCTGACCATCTCCCCTGTGGTCCTCAGCATCTCTGCCTTGGTCCTCACCATCTCCCCTGTGGTATCTGGCCTTGTCTGGTCTCTGATGACACCAGCAGTCCTCATGGGAACATCACTTTCACAGAGTTCAGGTATTGGGGATCTGGATACTTTACTGTTTGTAAAGCTGTAAAAAATAATAATAAGGCAACTTGCCTTAGAAGCTTCTCACTTATTAAAATGTTCATAAAGTCATACCCAAAGGCCAAGTCTGAAGTCACCACACTCACTTTCACAAATAGAGAAGCCTGCCGGCCACTGCTCACCATTGCAGCTGACCACTAACCAGACTCCTGGAGAAGCTGCTGGAGCCCCTGGCCGGATGTCCCACATGAAACAGGCTGCAGGAGGCGCTGAGCTCCTCGTGGACTTGGGGAGAAAATGATGGGTGTGAGAAAAGCAGGGTCTCCATGGCCTTACACATATTGCCGTGTTATCCGTCGCGCAGCCTCGGTGAAATGAAAGCAGGTAGGCAGAGGCAGGATGTCCATGTTTTCATCCTCAAAGACATCGCTGTTTCAGGCACCTCTTCTCCCGAGAGGTAGAGCTAGCCAGTTTGAAGGCCATCGTCCTGATTCAATGTGTAAGTCCTTGTCGTTTCAGGGGAAGTCAACAAAAGAGGGGCTGTCCCTATTGTTTGTCCCTTCAGGGTTCCCCATGCCAAATCTTCTCCAGATCCAAGCCATCAGAGGGTCTTGCCTAGCAACTTCCCCAGCCGTGAGTGGTCCTTGGATGGGGCAATGAAAAGACATTTCCTGTGCCGTGCGGTGTAATATGAGCTGCAGATTTCGCAGGAGCTGCAAACTGCAAAGGAGGAAACTGGAGTGCCCGGAGACAGCGCGCGGCAATTAATCATCGTAGGATGGAGCCTGTCAAGGCCCTTTCTGGGGCTGGTGCTGCTGTCAATTACAGCCAACCCTGCACCATCTGTAATTGTTTAAAACATCACCCGTACCAGGATCCACGCTTCTAACACTTACGCTTCATTTACGCCTCCCAAAGAACACTCCAGAATACACCACTCGGCCACGAGGCTACGCAGCTGTGCTGACCTCCAAACAACCATAACATTCAGCAAAACCCGCGAGCTGTGAAATAAAATCCCAAGGACATGACTTTCATTTTGAGCCGACGTTCTGGCAGCAGGACTCACTCTGGTCAAGGTGAACCGGAAGCAAGAACAGGTTGCTGCATTTCAGGGCAGAGATTGCAAATGAAGACAAGCATTTCAGGACCAAAAGGGCTTTCCCATGCTTAAAAGAAACTCTCTACTGAAAATATCGCCATCAGTCACATTCGCTCTGAGCGATGCCTTTTGTCTGAAATGTGGCGTCTGAAAGCTCAGCGTGTCTGTGTTCTCAGCGGGGAACACAGAGGAGGGAATACGCAGATGGGAGCCCACCTGTGTGTAAAGGTTCTGCTCCTTTCCGCCAGCGAATTAGGTTTTTCCAACTTTTCTAAGAGCATGTGTAGAATAGGTTTTGTTTATTTTATTGATCTATCAATACATAGAATACATTTTATAGTTAAAGAAAAAGGAGGGGCATGTCTTTACAGAGGAATTCCAAATAATGTACATAACTGTCCCCCCCTCCAGGTAGTGGATCTAACACTTCCCTCCCCAGGGCTCACCCTGGAGATTGCACTGGACTTTGTGACTCATTTCCAGACAGTGGAGTCTGGGAGGGGAAGCCCAGCACCTGTATGGAGGAGATACCTGCACCACCCCTTGAGCCTGGTGGCCCACGCTGGCATCACCTGTGGTGTCACGTGGATGCCACAGACCTCTGATATGTGATGGACAGGTACTTCGTCCCCAGAAACTACAACCCCAAACTAATCATGACACAACCTCAAATAACTCAAATCGAGGGACATTCTACAACATACCTGCCCAGTACTCTTCAAACTGTCAAAGTCATGAAAAACAAAGTCTGAGAAACTGTCCCACATTGGAGGAGCCCATGGAGACTTCTGACTAAATGCAACAGGGCCACCTGGACTGGATCCTGGATCAGAAAACGACATTGGTGGAAAAGCTGTGGCAAAATCCAATAAATTCTGTGTTTAGCTGACAGTGGTGTCCCAGCTGACTAAGATGCTGACTTCAGGGGAAGCTGGCTGATCGTCTCTGAACGATCCTGGTAACTTTTCTGTAAATTCCAAAATTATTCCTCCCAAAACATTTACAAGATCAGATGCAAACAAGTCTTCCAAAATGCTGAGCCACTGTAGCTGAAATGCATGGTGTGTGTCTCTCTTTCCCTCTGCCCACTTCGGGCATGGTTGTGAGGGTGTGACCACCCGGCTCCTGGAATGCAGACATCTTCTTGGATTGAAATATGTGACATTTCAGCTCACTAAAATGTTTTCAAGTTTCCGTGGTTTCTTTCCCTTCTGGAGAGTATTCTGGATTCCATGTCATTTGTTATTAATAATAGCCTATGGAAATGTAAGCCCACAATGGAAAGTGCAGAAGCTACCATATAAATAAAATAGGTAGCAAAAAACTTCACTGAGTCTACTTTCCCAGTTAGAAAGTTACACAAGAGCTTAAAATATTTTCTTCTATCTCTTTATTATGTCTAAGAAAGATATAACAAGTGTTTCCAGAATCTCTGGGCAGAAGCCCTACTATGGCCCAAACTACCACAAAGCATGTGTGTATCAACCTGTTGGAAACATTTGGTGTTATTTGATGTAAATGGCTTATACTTTGTTCCTCTGTGTGGATGGCGCAGAGCTTGGGTCAACCATGTCAGTCCTTTGATGCTGTTTCCTTCATGGTGACAAACACGGAGGCTTCACCCGAAGCATCATTGCAGTTACCCAGGGATGTTGCTGGTTGGTGGAATGGCTCCCCTTTGTGTGTGGTCACTGGTGTTCCCCAGAGCTGTCCAGAAGCTGGTGGGGTGCTGAGAGTTTCTCTCCCAACAGGCTAACATGGTCAAAACCTCCTTGGAACTTACCTTTGTCCCTCTCCAAAATTAATATGGAAAAGCTAATAGCCTTGAAGTTATTGCAGGTAATCAAGAGCCAGTCTTCAACCCAGATTATGCCCACCCGAGGGAAGAGGGCTTCCAGGGGAACCCATCTCAGGTGGGTAGAAAGACGTCAAGTTCCAGCTTCTCAGCCTCCCTGTGCTTCTTTCTTAAATCTGCTCTGGGTGAGACTTGCCCACTGCCGGCCTTTCCCTCTCTTTCCGATCACTCTTTCCTCACTTCTCAAAAGGAAGATGCTGTCCTACAGTTCGGAGCCTAACTGTGGCACCTTGGCACCAACCTCACCCCACAAGGATTCCAGGGCTCCAAACAAGAGATGGAGATTGAGAAGGGAAATGGTACAAGGCCTCTGCAAGCCTGGCGGCACCCACCTCTCTGTAATCATCACTGTAAAGGAAGGAGTCAACATGGTGTCAGGTGGTCACTTAGAACCATGTTTGATGATAGATCGTTATGTGATGTTTGGTCTATAGCTCAGAATTTTAGAGAACCGAGTGCTATCTTTAAACCCAAGTTTCTTCCATTCTCATCTGTTTATGTACTTTCAGTGACCACAACAACAAAAGGGTATGAATAAATTTGAACCATATTTGATTCTAGCGGTAATCAATATGGTCAATTATGCATTTTATTGACAGATTCCTTTCCAACAACATTGTACTTTTTATGTTTAATAACTTTTAAATGTATAATATATTCTTATCGTTTTGCTCCCATTTTTACAAATGAAATTTCTATTAATAACTCAACCCAAAATAAAAGCCTACACAAAACTTCTGTAAGAAGATTTCAGTTATATATATTTTTTTGTTGCAAAGAAGAATGATTGAGTCATCAATACAAGACTTAAGAGCAATGGTACATAAAACTGGGGTTTAGATATAATAATATAATACTAGATAAAATTAGGATTTTAAGTATAATGGAAATAGAAGTTAAGGAAAAAGAAGATGAAGTTTTCCAAATGTTAAAAAAGAGATTATGTATTATTAAAGAGATGAGGATGGACATCAATTCAGTACCTCATTTCAATTTCAAGATGTTCCTGGGTTTTTAAATAAATGCTGATGGGTATCCACACCACTCAAAAGAGTGATGTGACAATTTAATTTTGAGATGTTGATACAAAAATCACATATTTTGTAACTACTTAAATAGGATGGAAAATATTAAATGTCACCATAAAGATGTGTGAGGGAACCTTCAGTTGTGAGAAAGTGATTTGAGGGATGTGTGATGAGGAAAGTTGGGGACCTGCTCCTGGAGTGACCACTAGTGTGAAGACAGGGGTCCTGAGTGGGTCTCCCTACCTTTTGTCTCCATCTCCCGGGCTCTCCGGGGAGCCTTGGCGGGCTCGGCGGGCAGCACCTCGGGAGACACTGGTCCAGCTGAGTCGTTGCCCTGGGTGGAGGGCCTTCACCTGTGCCTGGGCAGGTGGGCTGGCTTTCTCCCAGGGTGCGTTGTATAGACACGACTGTTGGGTGCTGCTAGGACGGCAGTGGCACTGCCAATGGTTACTGTGGAAACTCTCTCCCCCCAATCACCACCTTTACAATGTATCTGAAATGAAGGTTTTAAATAACTCTAAACCTATTGTCTTATTGCTTTCTTTTTCAATCCCATGAGCATCATATGTCTTCTAGAAACTGTCAGAAAGGTGGTTTTGAAAACTTTTCAGTCTGTTTCCATTTTTATACTCCCAAGGCTCTTCAGCAGGTTCTATCCATTTTGCTCGGCTTTTACAAGAAACCTGTTGGAAGGTGAGGTTTTCCCTATTCTCACAATTTCCCTTCTCTCTTTTTATAAAGGGAAGCTTTTATTTTATTGTCATCATAATTAATGATATTGTTACCCTCTGGCTGCTTGATAAAAGTCTAGTATTCCGACCAGAGGTGACCCTAGAGATGGCAGGGATGGTGTCCTCGCTCCGAGGTGGGTGATAGGGGCCCCTTCGGAGAATCCCTGTGCGGAGCCTCCGGGTTGGGGCTGTCCTGCGCACGCAGGGCTCTGTCTGCATCGATCATCGGCCTCGGGATGCATTGGTCACAGCTATTCCCACGGGTGGGTGAGGCTGCGGGGTCTGAGGGCCACGCTAGCCCTCATGGCTAGCATGCTAGCACCTGGGCCTCATGCACCAGAGGCCCCGACGTAGCTGCCTGGGAACATTGTTTGTGAATCTGAAAATCTGCCCTGAGTCTCCCCTGGGATGCCTCGGGCTACCCCTGTCCTGACCCGTTTCCTGAATCCCAGCGGCACCATGGATGGTGCCCCTACAAGCTCAGGGCTTGGAGGTGGTAGCCTTGGAACAGAGGGTTGGCCGTTCAAACAACTTAGTATCATGAACCAAGGAGGCTGCCTGCCAGGGTCCCTGTGTTGGCCACTCAGGAAGGGGTTCTTGGCGGCTCCTGGTAACTGCATTCCAGGAAGACTTTTGAGGGGGGAGAGGGAAGCCAGGAGGTTCCTGCAGGGGTTTGGGAAAGAATGTACATCCCACCCAGCAAAGGCTGAGTCCCGGGGCAACTGTGGGTGCCCTCCAAGGCGAGCGGCCGGCACTCCAGCCCTGTTCTCTACGTGGAGCGCGAGGACTCTGGGCTCATGGCAGTCACTAGGGGGGCCGCACAGAAGCCCACGCCTGTCTGGTGGCAACGTGACGGCCTGTGGACATGCAGGTCCTGTGCCAGCTCTGGACGGGCCTAGTGCCTGCGTCCCCATCCTTCCCCTGGACTTCAGCCCAACACCCTGCCCCATGCAAACTCTCCATGCAGCCACACTGCCAGAACAAAGCAAGTTTTCTACGTCTGACACATGAACACCATGCGGTGAGAAAAGCCCTGGAATAACTGAACGTGATTTTATAATTTGGGGGCTTTCATCCAGCCTTGAGGACCTGCAAGTTTCCCAGCTGCAGCTCACGAAGTTTTTCGGTGGTTGGAGCCTCTCGGACAGGTATTACGAATGCAGTTGTGGGCAGATTGGGGTAATTCTCGAGAACACGTGCTGAGGGTCTGCCCGTAATTGATCATTAAGAACGACTGTTGCCCCAGCTATCCAAGTACTTCCTACAACAGATGAAGAGTGCTCGCTCTTAAACAAGGCCAGACACAGAATATAATTTAATTTTGTAGTTAATTTTTAAATTGAATTAATTGACAAAGAAGCTCTCTGTTTGCGACATGAACAGCGGGTACCTACTCATCAATAAAAAATGATTTTTTTTTGCTGTACGCGGGCCTCTCACTGTTGTGGCCTCTCCCATTGCGGAGCACAGGCTCCGGATGTGCAGGCTCAGTGGCCATGGCTCACAGGCCCAGCTGCTCCGCGGCATGTGGGATCTTCCCGGACCGGGGCACAAACCCATGTCCCCTGCATAGGCAGGCGGACTCTCAGCCACTGCGCCACCAGGGAAGCCCAAAATGATTATTAATCAATAATTGCACAATAGTCACTCTGGAATGATTTGAGAATGGAGGAAACAAAAAAAAATAATATGCAAACTAGCGACACGCAAAGCGGACATTTATAAGCAGACCCTCCTAACACGTGTACTTATCATAGACATACAGTAGCCCATTTCGCAGAAGTCACATCCAGAGCTCTCCATCTGTCTTCTCTCTGCTTTTGTCACACTGGTCACTGGTGTTGGTCACTCTGATGTGGGCACACTCCATCCTGCTTCCTGGGGGGTAGGGGTGGAGGCAGGGTGCTGAGATTCTGAGGATGGATGCCTTTGCCTCCAAACCTCGGGAGCTCCAGGGCCCCCAGAGGAGACTTTGTCTCATTGAGCTCAGCCTCCCAGTGCCTCACCCTGATTTTTTTCCAGTCCCACAGCAGGGGTGTGGGAAGAGGTGGCTTCTTTAAACACACTTTACACCAGCCCATCGTGCACTCAAAACCGGCACGCGGGGATGTGTGCGTCTGATGCTTTAGACATCGTACAGGCGTATTTCTTAAAAGGAAATCACATAAGACATGTGAAAGCACTTTCTATAAGTGGAAATTGTTCAAGACAGCTAATGCTATTAATACATTTTTTTGCTCATAACATTATGAAAATATGGAGTGTGAAACCAACCTCGGATGGGTTAGCGTGGCTCCTGGACATGTGATTACCCCACTTTGGACCTGAGGGAGTGGCGGGTGACAGAGGCCAGCCCGCAGGGAGGGGCTCAGAGCCGCGGCCCCAGGGATGAAACAGCCCCCAGGGTCTCTCGGAAATAGAACCGTGGCCCCCATGATCCGTTTCTCTGCTCCCTTCACCCATCGTGGGACAGAAACAGCAGAGGGAAGTCTTAGAAGAATGGGGTGCACTCCTGTCTCATGATTTCACCTGGCTCAGAAAGCATGATGGAAGAAGCTGTACGGTGTGGAGGGCAGGACCCTGTTCCTGGTTTCCCCCAGACTGGCGGATGAGGGACGGATGGACAGACAGAGGATGTGTCAGTCCCTCACCCAGCGCTCCTGTTACTGGAGTCACACGGCTCCTACTAGCCCATCTCACAGGAATGAACCGCAAGGAGGAAGATCCGGGGTTTAAAAGCCTTTTGATCTTCCTGAAAGATGGTTGCCAGATGCGGAGACGGAGAGCCATTCGAACACTAGGAATATACACTTAAAATCATCTTCATCTTGTTCAGCTTTTCCCTGCAACTCTATATTAGAGGAGAAATTTATCATAGCTGTGATTTGAGGGGGGAAGCTTTTAAAGGAAGGACGGTAACTTCGAAGATGTCAGAGGCAGGGAGTCAATTTAAGACTCGTGTCACTCAGTCAGAAGGACTCGTTTATACCAGGGAAGAATAAAACACATAAGGAACAAATTTATGGAAAATATTCACCGATTGATCTGTTTATTACTCAGATATGGAGAAAGGGGAGAAAAAGATTTTGAAAATCTTTTCCCACATTTTTCAGCTTTGCCACTCCGGGCCCCATACATGGACCTTTCTTCTCTCCATCTGCAGGCTGAGTCTAAATGGAGTCTCTGAGATGTACCTGATGATGAGAAAAATACATTTAAAATGATATATTTTTAAAATTTCCACCCCCACTGGGAATTTTATGTCTAGAGATAAAGAAGAAACTGTGTACAGGTGCATTTCTACACTGGAGACATAATTGAAACAGTACATGTTTATATTTGCCCTAATTGGTAACATATAAACTTACTCAAAAAGAAACTTCATGACCTTTCAATCAAATATATAACCTTTTCTTTTTTTTTTTTTT
>RJWK010001321.1:44122-82923 GCA_004363435.1 Platanista minor | reverse complement strand
TTTTTTGCGGTACGCGGGCCTCTCACCGCTGTGGCCTCTCCCGTGGCGGAGCACAGGCTCCGGAAGCGCAGGCTCAGCGGCCACGGCTCACGGGCCCGGCCGCTCCGCGGCACGTGGGATCTTCCCGGACCAGGGCACAAACCCGCGTCCCCTGCATCGGCAGGCGGACTCTCAACCACTGTGCCCCCAGGGAAGCCCCAGAAGACATATTTTTGATACAAAGATACAAATAGATGGAAAGTAAGTGGGTAGAGGAGACATCATTCTAACAGCAATCATATGAAAGTTGGAATAGGTCTACTCAGACAAATCGTAAGAGAAGCTGGAAAATACTGTGGGATAAATGACAACAAAGACACAACATACCACACCTATGGAATGAAGCCAAAACAGAGCTTTGAAAAAATTTTAGAGCTGTAAATGCCTATATGTATATATATAAAAGAAGTCAAATCTATAACCTAAATTTCCACCTTAAGACACTGGAAAAAGAGCACAATAAACCGAAAGAAAACAGAAGGAAAGAAATAATAAAGATCAGAGCAGAAATAAATGAAATACAAAACAGAAGTTAATAGATGAAATCAATAACCATATGCTGGTCCCTCAAAACGATTAATGAACTTGACACACTTTTAGCTAGACGGAAGAAAAAAATAAGGAAGAGGACTCAACATACTAAAATCAGGAATGAAATAGAAAACATCAGTGTAGACCTTGCAGAAACAAACCAAAAAAGACTATAAGGAACACTATAAACAACTGTAGACCAAAAATTAGATAAATTAGTTGAAACAGATTCCCACAAGAAGCATGTTAAAACAGACTCGAGAAGAAATACAAACTCTGAATAACAAGTAAAGTATAACAACTAAACAAGCATAACAAGTAAAGAGGTTGAATTAGTAATCAAAATACTTTCCACAAAGGAAAGCCCTGTATCAAGTGGCTTCACTGATGAATTCTACCAAACATTTAAAGAAGAATTAATACCAATTCTTTACAAACTTAACCAAAAAATATAAGAATGGGAATATTTTATAATTCATTTTATGAGCCCAATATTATCCTGATATATAAATCAGGTAAAGATATCACACACACAAGACCTGCGCAGAAGGGGAGAGGCAGCACGTCGAAAGGAAGGCCTCTGGAGTGTGGAGTTCCCCAGTTTGGAGTCATGTGGCTGACATGGTCTTGGTGCTCTGTCTGGGTGTCAGGCCTGAGCCTCTGAGGTGGGTGAGCCAAGTTCAGGACATTGGTCCACCAGAGACCTCCCGGCTCCACGTAATATCAAATGGCGAAAGCTCTCTCAGAGATCTCCTCAATGCTAAGACCCAGCTCCACTCAACGACCAGCAAGCTACAGTGCTGGACACCCCATGCAAAACAACTAGCAAAAGACAGGAACAGAACCCCACCCATTAGCAGAGAGGCTGCCTAAAATCATAATAAGGTCACAGACACCCCAAAACACATCACCGGACTCGGTCCTGCCCACCAGAAAGACCAGATCCAGTGTCATCCACCAGAACAAAGCCACCAGTCCCCTCCACCAGGAAGCATACACAACCCACTAAACCAACCTTACCCACTGGGAGCAAACACCAAAAGCAACAGGAACTACGAACCTACAGCCTGCAAAAAGGAGACCCCAAACAAAATAAGTTAAGCAAAATGAGAAGACAGAGAAAGACACAGCAGATAAAGGAGCAAGGTTAAAAACCCACCAGACCAAACAAATGAAGAGGAAATAGGCAGTCTACCTGAAAAAGAATTCATAGTAATGATAGTAAATATGATCCCAAATCTTGGAAATAGAATGGAACAAATACAAGAAACGTTTAACAAGCACATAGAAGATATAAAGAGCAAACAATGATGAACAACAAAAAAAAATGAAATTAAAAACTCTCTAGAAGGAATCAATAGCAGAATAACTGAGGCGCAAGAACGGATAAGTGACCTGGAAGATATAATAGTGGAAATAACTACCACAGAGCAGAATAAAGAAAAAAGAATGAAAAGAATTGAGGACAGTCTCAGAGACCTCTGGGACAACATTAAAGGCACCAACATTTGAATTATAGGGTTCCCAGAAGAAGAAGAGAAAAAAAAACACAGACTGAGAAAATATTTGAAGAGATTATAGTTGAAAACTTCCCTAATATGGGAAAGGAAATAATCAAGTCCAGGAAGCACAGAGAGTCCCATACGGGATAAATCCAAAGAGAAACACACCAGGACACGTATTAATCAAACTATAAAAAATTAAATACAAAGAAAAAATATTAAAAGCAGCAAGGGAAAAGCAACAAATAACATACAAGGGAATCCCCATAAGGTTAACAGATGATCTCTCATCAGAAACTCTGTAAACCAGAAGGGAATGGCAGGACATATTTAAAGTGACGAAAAGAAAAAACCTACAACCGAGATTACACTACCCAGCAAGGATCTCATTCAGATTCGATGGAGAAATTAAAACCTTTACCAAAAAGCAAAAGCTAAGAGAATTCAGCACCACCAAACCAGCTTTACAACAAATGTTAAAGGAACTTTTCTAGGCAGGAAATACAAGAGAAGGAAAAGACCTACAATAGAAAACCCAAAACAATTAAGAAAATGGTAATAGGAAAACACATATTGATAATTACTTAAATGTAAATGGATTAAATGCTCTAAAAAAAAGACATACACTGGCTGAATGGATACAAAAACAAGACCCATACATATACTGTCTACAAGAGACCAACTTCGGACCTAGGGACACATACAGACTGAAAGTGAGGGGACAGAAAAAGATATTCCATGCAAATGGAAAACACAAGCTTTAAAGGATACATTAAACAAGATGGACTTAATTTATATTTATAGGACATTTTATCCCAAAACAATAGAATACACTTTCTTCTCAAATGTTCATGGAACATTCTCCAGGATAGATCATATTTTGGGTCACAAATCAAGGCTTGGTAAATTTAAGAAAATTGAAATCATATCAAGTGTCTTTTCTGACCACAACGCTATGAAACTAGATATCAATTACAGGAAAAAATCTGTAAAAAATACAAACACATGGAGGCTAAACAGTGCACTATGAACTGACCAAAAGATCACTGACAAAATCAAAGAGTAAATAAAAAGATACATAGAAACAAATGACAATGAAAACACGACGACCCAAAACTTATGGGACGTAGCAAAAGGAGTTCTAAGAGGCAAGTTTATAGCAATACAATCCTACCTCAAGAAACAGGAAACATCTCAAATAAAGAACCTAACCTTACACCTAAAGCAATTAGAGAGAGAAGAACAAAAAAAACCCAAAGTTAGAAGAAGGAAAGAAATCATAAAGATCAGATCAGAAATCAGTGAAAAAGAAATGAAGGAAACAACAGCAAAGGTCAATAAAACTAAAAGCTGGTTCTTCGAGAAGATAAACAAAATTGATAACCCTTAGTCAGACTCATTAAGAAAATGAGTGAGAAGACTCAAATCAATAGAATTAGAAATAAAAAAGGAGGGTTTCCCTGGTGGCGCAGTGGTTGAGAGTTCGCCTGCCGATGCAGGGGGCACACATTCGTGCCCCGGTCTGGGAAGATCCCATGTGTTGCGGAGCGGCTGGGCCCGTGAGCCATGGTTGCCAAGCCTGCACGTCCAGAGCCTGTGCTCCGCAACGGGAGAGGCCACGACAGTGAGAGGCCCGTGTACCGCAAAAAAAAAATAAAATAAATAAATAAATAAATAAATAAATAAATAAGAAATAAAAAAGGAGAAGTAACAACTGACACTGCAGAAACACAAAGGATCATGAGAGATTACTACAAGCAACTCTATGCCAATAAAATGGACAACCTGGAAGAAATGGACACATTCTTAGAAAGGCACAACCTCTGAGACTGAACCAGGAAGAAACAGAAAATATAAACAGACCAATCACAAGCACTGAAATTGAAACCGTGATTAAAAATCTTCCAACAAACAAAAGCCCAGGACCAGATGGCTTCACAGGTGAATTCTATCAAACATTTAGAGGAGAGCTAACACCTGTCCTTCTCAAACTCTTCCAAAATACAACAGAGGGAGGAACACTCCCAAATTCATTCTACAAGGCCACCATCACCCTGATACTAATACCAGACAAAGACGTCAAAAAAAGAGAAAACTACAGGCCAATAACACTGATGATCATAGATGTAAAAATCCTCAACCAAATACTAGCAAACAGAATCCAGCAGCACATTAAAAGGATCATGCACCATGATCAAGTGGGGTTTATCCCAGGAATGCAAGGGTTCTTCAATATATGCAAATCAAGCAATGTGATAAACCATATTAAAAAAGTGAAGGAGAAAAACCATATGATCATCTAAAAAGATGCAGAAAAAGCTTTTGAAAAAATTCAACACCTATTGATGATAAACACCGTCCAGAAAGTAGGCATATAGGGAACTTACCTCAACATAATAAAGGCCATATATGACAAACCCATAGCCAACATCGTTCTCAATGGTGAAAAACTGAAAGCATTTCCAATAAGATTGGGAACAAGACAAGGTTTCCCAGTTTCAGCACTATTATTCAACATAGTTTTGGAAGTTTTAGCAACAGCAATCAGAGAAGAAAAAGAAATAAAAGGAATCCAAATCAGAAAAGAAGAAGTAAAACTGTCACTGTTTGCAGATGACATGATACCATAGATAGAGAATCCTAAAGATGCTACCAGAAAACTACTAGAGCTAATCAATGAATTTGGTAAAGTAGCAGGATACAAAAATAATGCACAGAAATCTCTTGCATTCCTATGCACTAATGATGAAAAATCTGAAAGAGAAATTAAGGAAACACTCCCATTTACTATTGCAACAAAAAGAATATAATACCTAGATATAAACCCACCTAAGGAGACAAAAGACCTGTATGCAGAAAACTATAAGACACTGATGAAAGTAAGTAAAGATTATACAAACAGATCGAGATATATACCATGTTCTTGGATTGGAGGAATCAACACTGTGAAAATGACTCTACTACCAAAAGCAATCTACAGATTCAATGCAATCCCTATCAAACTACCAATGGCATTTTTCACAGAACTAGAACAAAAAATTTCACAATTTGTATGGAAATACAAAAGACCCCAGAGAGCCAAAGCAATCTTGAGAAAGAAAAATGGAGCTGGAGGAATCAGGCCCCTGGATTTCAGACTATACTACAATGCTACAGTAATCAAAACAGTATGGTACTCACACAGAAACAGAATTATAGATCAGTGGAATAGGACAGAAAGCCCAGAGATAAACCCACGCACATATGGTCACCTTATTTTTGATAAAGGAGGCAAGAATATACAATGGAGAAAAGACAGTCCCTTCAGTAAGTGGTACTGGGAAACCTGGACAGCTACATGCAAAAGAATGAAATTAGAAAATTCCCTAACACCATACACAAAAATAAACTCAAAATAGATTAGAGACCTAAATTAAATGTAAGACCAGACACTATAACACTCTTAGAGGAAAACATAGGAAGAACACTCTTTGACATAAATCACAGCAAGATCCTTTTTGACCCATCTCCTAGAAATATGGAAATAAAAACAAAAATAAGGAAATGGGACCTAATGAAACTTAACAACTTTTGCACAGCAAAGGAAACAATAAAAAAAGACGAAAAGATAACCCTCAGAATGGGAGAAAATATTTACAAACAAAGCAACTGACAAAGGGTTAATCTCCAAAATATACAAGCAGCTCATGCAGCTCAATATCAAAAAAACAAACAGCCCATTCTAAAAATGGGCAGAAGACCTAAATAGACATTTATCCAAGGAAGATATACAGAATGCCAACAAACATGAAAAGAGGCTCAACATCAGTAATCATTAGAGAAATGCAAATCAAAACTACAATGAAGTATCACCTCACACCAGTCAGAATGGCCATCATCAAAAAATCTATAAACAACAAATTCTGGAGAGGGTGTGGAGAAAAGGGAACCCTCTTGCACTGTTGGTGGGAATGTAAATTGATACAGCCACTATGGAGAACAGTATGGAGGTTTCTTAAAAAACTAAAAATAGAACAACCATATGACACAGCAATCCCACTACTGGGCATATACACTGAGAAAACCATAATTCAAAAAGAGTCATGTACCACAATGTTCAGTGCAGCACTATTTCCAGTAGCCAGGACATGGAAGCAACCTAAGTGTCCAACGACAGACGAATGGATAAAGAAGATATGGCACATATATAGAATAGAATATTACTCAGCCATAAAAAGAAACAAAACTGAGTTATTTGTAGTGAGATGGATGGACCTAGAGTCTGTCATACAGAGTGAAGTAAGTCAGAAACAGAAAAACAAATACCATATGCTAACACATATATAGGGAATCTAAAAAAATAAAACAAAAAAACGGTTCTAATGAACCTAGGGGCAGGGCAGGAATAAAGATGCAGACGTAGAGAATGGACTTGAGGACATAGGGAGGGGGAAGGGTAAGCTGGGACTAAGTGAGAGAGTGGCATGGACATATATACACTACCAAATGTAAAATCGATAGCTAGTGGGAAGCAGCCACATAGCACAGGGAGATCAGCTCAGTGTTTTGTGTCCACCTAGAGGGGTGGGATAGGGAGGGTGGGAAGGAGATGTAAGAGGGTGGAGATATGGGGATATATGTATACATATAGCTGATTCATTTTGTTACACAGCAGAAGCTAACACACCATTGTAAAGCAATTATACTCCAATGAAGATGTTAAAAAAATAAATAAAAAATAAAAATAAAAAATTTGAAGAAATAAAAAAAAAGTTATCACACACACACACAAAATCTACAGACATAAATCTCTTACTAATATAGATGCCAAACATCCTCAGCAAAAGACAAGCAAATGGAATCTATCAACATGTAAAAAGTATTGTACACCACAATAAAGTGACGCTAATCCCAGGAATGAAAGTTGTGTTTCACATCTGAAAATAATTAATGTAACCTGTTATGTTAATAGAATAATGACAAAAACACAATCATCTCAATAAACACAGAAAGTATTTTTATCAAAGAAAAACTCTTTCATGATTAAAAAAGGACAACAAAGTATGCATAAAAATGAACAACGTGTTAAAGGGCATCTATGAAAAAGCTACAGCTAACAGGACACTTTTTGGTGCAAGAGTCAATGTTTTCTTCCTAAGATAAGAAACAAGACACTGACATCTGTTCTCACCACTTCTATCAACCTTGTACTAGAGGTTCTAGTCAGAGAAACAAGTCAAGAAATTAAAATGAAAGGCATTCCAATTGAAAAAGAAGAAGTAAAACTATCTCTAGATAGAAAACCCCAAGTAATCCACAAAAAAACAAAGAATAAACAAATCAGTAACATTACAGGATATAAGATCAAAATACAGAAATCAATTGTATTTCTCTAAGCAATCTAAAAGTCAATTAAGAATGAAAAATCTAAAAATTAAAAATTCCATTAACAACAGCACCCAACGGAATAAAATATTTTAAAAATATATCATTTATTACATTTATTTTTAAATAAATCAAAAAAGTGAAAAATTTTTCCTCTGAAAACTATGAACTATTGTTGAAAAATTAAAGAAAACCTAAATAAATGGAAAGATACCTCACGTTGATGAATTGGAAGACTTAATATTGTTGAGATGGCACACTCACCCAGTTGATCTACAAATGAATAAAATTCCTGCCAAAACACCAACTACCATATTTGCAGACTCTGACAACCTGAACTTAGAACTACTCATGTGGAAAAGGAAGGAACCCTGAACAGCCTAAACAAACTTGAAAAAGAACAATGATTGAGGACTCGCACTTCCTTATTTCATAACTTATTACAAAGCAATGGTAATCAAAAGAGTATGTTGTTGGTATAAGGCTAGAAATAGAAAATATTCAATGGAAAAGAATTAAATCAACAAATAAATCCTCACATTTATGTTTAACTGATTTGTGACAATGGTTCCAAGACAATTCAATGGGGGAAAGAACAGTCTTTCCAACAAATTAACCTGGGACAACTGGATAATCACATGCAAAAGAATGAACTTGAACCCTACTTCACACCATGTACAAAAATTAACTCAAAATGGGTCATAGATCTAAATGTAAGAGCTAAAACTATGAAACTCCTATAAGAAAATATAGAATAAATCTTTGTGATCCTGGATTAGGCAGTTTTCTTTGATATAACACCAGAAATACAAGTGACCAAAGAAAAACAGGCAAATTGCATTTCATCAAAATGTAAAACTTTTGTGTTTCAAAAGTCACCATCAAGATAGCAAAAAGAATACACACAGAATGAAAGAAAATATCATCAAATCACATATGATAAGAGACTTGTACCTAGACTATATAAAGAACTCTTACAATTCAATAAAAAATGAACCAATTGAAAAATGGGCAAAAGATCTGAATAGATATTTCTCCAAAGGAGATATGCAAATGAGAAAGAAGCACATGAAAAGAAGCTCAACATCATTAGTCATTAGGGAAAATGTATATCAAAACCACAATGAGATACCTCTTCACACCCATCCAGGCTATAGTCAAGATATGGAGAAACTGGAACCATCAGACATCACTGATGGGAATGAAAAATGGTGTAGCTACTATAGAAAGTAGTCTGGCAGTTCCTCAACATGTTAAACAAATTATCACATGACCCAGAAATTCTACTCATAAGTAGCACTGAAAACATATATCCCAAAAGAAATGATAACCCAAGAGAAATGAAAAGATATGTCTACACAAAAACTTGTACATGAATGTTTATAGTAGTATTCAAGACAGCCAGACAGTAGAAAAAACCCAAATGTCCAGCAACTGATACATGGATAAATAAATGAGGTATATCCACAGAGTGGAATATTATTTGGCAATAAAGAGAACTGAAGTATTGATGTGTGCTGCAGCATGGACGAACCTTGAAAGCACAATGCTAAATGAAACAGGTCAGTCACCAAGGACTAACTGTTGAGGTCATTCATATGAAGAGTTGCCTAGGTCTGTGGTTGCTGGGGGTAATCAGTGAATGCCTGCTAGATGAACATGGTATGTCTCTCATTGATTTACATATTACCTGTGAATTCTTTCATTGGTGTTTTTAGTTTTCAAGGGTACAGGTCTTGATCACATCTCATGACATTTATACTAAATATTTCTTGTTTTTAGTTCTGATGATTGGTCCTTTTAAAAATTGAAGTTTCCCACTAACTTTACCAACTTGCATGTTTAATGACCCTGTCCTGTGGCAGCAACATTATCTTTTTTTTTTTACAACAGGGAGGATCAATGTTCTATTTTATAGCTTTAGCACCTCACAGGAAGCTCAAATGAAATGAACCAGATTTTAAAGAATAGTTCAAAGAAGGCCTGATTGCTACTCTGAATGACAAACAGACTTGTGCCTCTGAACTCTCAGACTTCCTAATTTGTAGACCTCGCAGTGAGGGGAAATGTATGGCTACTGACAAAACCAAATGTTCCAGAGAGTACCCTATACCAGAACTATCTATTAAAATGTGTGACAAATGTAAAAGATTTCTCTGGCAGCTTTGTGGAAAATAGTCTGCAAAGGAGCAGGAGGGAAGTATGAGAACCCAGTTAGGATGCCCTCGTATTCCAAAGAGACAGAACGGCGGTGAATCTAAGGCATTGCAAAGGAGCCAGTGAAAATCAATGGTGGTGACGAGACTTATTGTATATTATTGTTACCGATTGACACTTGTGTCCCAAGATTCATATGTTGAAGATCTAATCCCCAGTGTGATGGTATTTGGAGATGGGGCCGTTGGGAGGTGATTGTTTACGTAAGGTCATGAGGATGCAGCCCTCACGGTGAGATTAAGGCCCTTACAACAAGAGACATCAGAAAACTTGCTCTCTCTCATATATGCATATAAGAAGAGGTCATGTGAGCACACAGTCTGATGGCAGCTCCCTGCAACGCAAGAGAAGAGGCCTCAGAATAAAATCTACTTTGCCAGCACCTTGATCTTGGACTGTTGTTTAAGTCACCAAATCTATGATGTTTTGTTATGGCAGCCTCAGGTGGCTTGGACAGCTGAAATTGACAAGATCTTCTAATCAATTAGATGTGCACTGGAGAGATGAAAGATGATGGAAAAAGTGAAGTAAAAATGATTCTGAGGTGCTTGGCCTGAAATGGGAAATGCAGGTTTGGGCAGGAAAATAAGAAATTAGTACTGCACGCATTAAATTTGAAACTTCTAAGTGAAGATGTTATGTAGAAAGTTGGCTATCTGAGAGTGGATCTCAGGTTCAAGGCTAGACACTTAAGTCTGAGATTCATCAGTGAACAGATGATATGTAAATCATGGGATTGTGTGAACCTGCACAAATATGGTGAGAAAAAACAATAGGCCTGCGCTTGATCTCAGAGTACTTCAGCGTCTAGAGGTCAAGGTGACAAGCAGCAAACAGGACTGCAAAGGCATCACTAGAAAAGTCAAGAGAATGGTATCCTGTAAACTGAGTCATCATGTTTTTAAAGTGTGATCAGCTTTGTCAAATATCGCTAAGAAGGTAAGTAATGAAGATTCATATTGATTATTGGATTGGCCATGGTAAGATTCTGGGGACCTTTGGTAGTTTCAGAGGGTGGTGGGTGAGTATGAAGCCTTAATTGGTCCATGCTTCCCACCAGAGTGTCGACTGTAATGCAGCAAGGCCCCCTTCTCCTCTCCCCTAACCCCCAGCCCCTCAGACCTTTACACCTGTTCATTCCACCCACCAGACCCACTCGGCCATTCACTACAGCGTCTGCACAGCTGAACCACGCAGAAGGGATTGTAGGCAAAAGGGAAAAGCAAAGAAAACAGATTATTTGCTTCAAAGACAAAACTATGACAGTGAAAATGTTACTTAATCTTCATAGCATTTTTTGAAATATTGACTTATGTTGATATTTGTAAGACTTTAATGTTAAAAATAAAAGTACGTTAAAAATGGAGGGCAGAAAAATACCTGTCTGAAAAACAATTTCAGATCTAGTAGTAGTAGGTTCTTAAAGATATTTACCCAACCATTAATGGCTGGCAGGACCATGAGGGTTAAAAAAAAAAAAGTCAATTATTTACTGATATCCAGAATTTAAGGAAAAAACTCATCACCATCTCTCTCAACTCAGAAAAATATGAACCACTGGTATAGGGTTATCAAATAATGGTGGAAGAGGTGTACTTCCATCTACACATGTATTCACAGCCGATTTCTAAAAAGCAATGCAATCAAAACAGAAACTTGTTCTAGGAAGGGCAAACAGAGGTTTATCTGTGACAGAAAAAAAAAAGCCATTGGTAAAAAGGATACTTTTAGTATAAGTCAATTTCAAGGTACTTACAGACACAGGGGCATTGTGGTCAGGAGGCAGGAGGTTTTCACCTGTATCTTAATATTGGAGTGAAACTCCTAAATCCACAATTAATGAAAGAAGTTCCAAGTGCCCTGAGCGTCACAGGGTGCTTCCTGGATAACAAGATGAGCTGCTCAGGTGACTAATGGCAGGGCCCGTGACTCGTGGCAATCACAGTGTCTTGTGATGTAGTCAGCGCTAAGTGGAACCTTGGCATCAAGCACCTATATTGCCTTAAGACTGGGTCCATGTGGATCGGCTCTGCTTATGTGTCCTGGAATAACAGGACCAGAAACTGCAGATAAAATGTTATTCCAAAGAAACATGCCGACTTCAGGACATAACTTCAAGCAGTTGGGCCAAAGGCTGCCCTGGTGAGGCAACAGCAGTGGAAGAGCATGGACTTTGAGACCAGACTCCTGGATTCAATCACTACTTCACCACTTCTCACCGTGTAACGCTGGGTGACTTACTAGACTCTCTGTGCACAGTTACCACATCTGTAAAATGAGAAAGACAGTAATACATACTTCCAGGGGTGCTGGGAGGATGACACAGACCAGAACAAGTAGCGTTCTTAGATCAGCGGGGGGCATGTCATATGTGCTATGCAAGTGTTTGCTTTCTGTAATCACACTGGAATAAATTATTTGGGTTAGAGAATATATTATGTCCCTGTAGTTCAGTAGTGTTTGAAGTATCCAAAGCCCAAAGTGAAGCTGCATGAAGTTGTGATTAGAAAAAGTGAATGAAAAGATAATGAGGAAAGTCAAAAAATAACCCAGGGAGGAGACTTCATGTAATGATGCTCATGGAGGGAAACTAATGAATTTCCCTTGGCAGCCCGTGGATCTAAATGTCACTGCAATTGTATTTAGAAGGACTTCTGTGGTTTAGAACCGCCGTGTATCAGTTTTTACAGCCTGAAATAAGCCCATAGCTCAGGGCTTGGAAATAAAACTGGAAAGATCCAAGCTATTTATTATTAGGACATTTTTGTATATTTAAAAGAAATAACTACAAAGTTTGTTTATTCAAAGGCAAATATTTTATGCTCAAAATAACATTTTAAAAAAAAGAATAATGGTGAGTACTAGACAGATTATGCACTTTTATTTTTATCTGTGGCTAATACTATAAAACTGAAAGTAATTAAATAGTGTCTTGCTATTTTCTGGGAGGGAGGAAAAGTCCGAAATACTTGTTATTTTCCTTTTAAAATATACGCTTTAAATGGGTGTTTGCCACCTTCACTTTCATTGCTTCAACTACTCGGGTAGTAGTCCATCCACATGGACTCAGGAAGACCACGGACCTGGGCTCTGGTGTCCGACGTGGCAGCTATTAGCTATGAGTGGCTACTAAATACTTGAATTGCAACTAGTGGGACTAAGGGACTATAAGTTTAATTTATTAGTTTTCATTTAAGTTTAAAAACTGATGCTCTGGGCTTCCCTGGTGGCACAGTGGTTAAGAATCCGCCTGCCAATGCAGGGGACACGGGTTCAAGCTCTGGTCTGGGAAGATCCCACATGCCGTGGAGCAACTAGCCCATGTGCCACAACTACTGAGCCTGTGCTCTAGAGCCTGTGAGCCACAACTACTGGGCCCACGTGCCACAACTACTGAAACCTGAGCTCCTAGAGCCCGTGCTCTGCAACAAGAGAAGCCACCACAGTGAGAAGCCCATGCACCGCAACGAAGAGTAGCCCCCGCTCACCGCAACTAGAGAAAGCCTGCGTGCAGCAACAAAGACCTAATGCAGCCAGAAATAAATTAAATAAATTAAAAAAAAATACCCAAACCTGATGCTCTATTAAGTTATTGGAAACTTTAAGTGCATTGCAGAACAACTTGAGTATTTGAATCTCCTTTTTCAACTATAAATGTTATGGAATCTAAACATGGATCCAGTATGTCCCATGAAAACTTAGCATTTAAATTAAGATGTTTTGCAAGTATAAAATACACAGATTTTGAAAACTCAGTATGAAATACAAAAAGTAAATTATTTTATTAATATCTTTAAAATATTGATTTTGTACTAAAATTATATTTTGGATATATTGAATTAAATAAAATATATTATTAAAATTAATTCCACTTATTTCTTTTTATTTTATTTTTAATGTGGATACTAGAAAATTAAAAACTATATTTGTAGCTTGTGTTATATTTTGATTGGACATTGACCTTATAGTCCAGAAGGTACAAATTCATCAAAGGATAGGGTTTTCACTTAATATTAATCCTTTGAGTGAAAAATAATTTGATATGCATATTTAAGAAAACAAATTTACACTTATGATTTGTACTGGAAATTTAATTGAGTCCCCCACTTTTTTTTGAGAATATACATCTATTACCTAATTAACATGAGTCTCATATGAGAATCTGGTAGTAAACTTGCTTTGCATTATTATTATATTAATAAATAGTTTATTTATGACTATCTAGGATATCATCCAGTCTTAAAGAGGTTTAATAAATACTAGTTTTCTTAGATCTTTTGGAAAATAATTATTATGTAGTTGATGTTCCTGAATGAGAGTTCTATTTTATATATAAGCTTTTTTTAAAATTTGTAGTACTACATAGACATATATACAAAATGTTATGCTATGTATAATTTAAATTTCCTTTAAAATATATTTAATATGTTAAAATTCTTTTGTAAAAATGCCTAAACTCACTTCAAGGAAAATTACATCATGTTAGGCATTTAGTTTTCCTAGTCTCCATTTTTAGTGTAAATATACCATATAGAATAATGGATGGCCAACACGAATTCCAGGTATAAATAGGCATTTTGTGCTCCTTTGAGAACTAACTACAGACTACTGATTAGGAATTCAGTGATTCATTATTAAGTGCATATCTGAAATTTTATTTGTATTGAATATATGAGGAAAAAAATTCATATATTATTTTTCTTGTATTATTTTTGTCTTAGTTTTTATTAGAAATTTCCAAACATACAACAAAGTAGAGTTTAGTATAGTGAATTCTCGTATTTCTATTACCATGATTCATCAACAGTCGGTATCTTTCTAATTTTATTTCATCTTTGTCCCTAAACAGTTTTTTCCAAAGTATTATTAAGCATCATTTTATTCACTCACAAATGCCTTGATAAGTGTATTTAAATCTTATCTAATAGACTTACCACACCATCATAACCTAATATGGACCCATGTGCAAGTATCATTTTAAAGTTGGCTTGTTTGGATCAGGATACAAACAAGATCCACTTTTTGTGACTTTGAGGTTTATCCTTCGAATGGGCCGTCTCCCACACCACACTGACAGGTGCAGGTAATGGATGCGAGTCTGCGGATGCCTTTGCTCTTCAGCGTAGTAGCCGTGCAGGGGCTGGACCTTATTTTCTCAATAGCTGGAGTTGTATATAAATGATATAATCTGTAAGGTTTTGTAGAACATGTACAGTAAGTCCCCTACATACGAACCTTCAAGTTGCAAACTTTCAAAGATGTGAACGTGCATTCGCACGTCCAATCATGTAAGTTAGTTCACGTGTCTGGCATACACTGTCACATGCGTGCATCCTCTACAAGTCGTTGTGCTTTTGTGTACTTTAGTGTACACTACAGAATACAGTAGTACAGTATCTTTATTTCAAGCCCAGGATGTCTGGAAACAAGTGTAAAAGCAGCGATGATGTAGCTGGTACTACTAAGAAGCGCCAAGCAATAATGATGGAGACAAAAGTGAAAATAACTGAGTGGAGCGAGGCGAAAAGATGGCAGATCTCACTTGTTCTTATCACATGACTCGTTCAACCATCTGCTCAGTTGTAAAGCACAAGGACAAGATCATAGAACATGTGAAGTCTGCTGTGCCGACGATGTTGACAAAATATCGAAGAAGCATGGAAAAGTGATGGAGGAGATGGAGAAACTTCTCAGTGTGCGGATGCAGGATCAACATCAGTGCTGAGTCCTGCTCAGCTTAATGCTGATTCAAGAGAAAGCTAAAAGCCTTTATGAAGACGTGAAGAAGAAACACAGCAAGGAATCAGAGGGCACATCTTTTAATGCCAGCCACAGCTGGTTTCATCGGTTCAGGGCTGGAGCCAACCTTCACAACGTAAAAGTAAGTGGCAAGACAGCGAGTACAGATATGGTAGCTGCCCGGGAATTTCCTGAAATGTTATGAGAAATTATTGATGATGCTGTGTATCTACCCAACCAGGAGTTTAATGTGGATGAGACACAACTGTACTGGAAGAGGATGCTGGACCGAAGTTACATCAGTAAGGAGGAAAAGTTGATGTCGGGCTGTAAAGCAGCAAAGGATAGGCTAACTGTTGTTTGGTGGCAATGTTTCCGGTGATATGAAGCTGAAGCCTCTCTTAGTTTATCATTCAGAGACCCCCAAGAACCCTTAAAAACATAGCCAAGGGCTCTCTTCCTGTTGTGTGGAAGCATAACCCCCAATCCTGGATTACACTGGCCACGATCCAGGACTGGTTTTGCCACCACTTTATCCCAGATGTAGAGAAATATTGCTTGGAGAAGGACTTTCCAGCAAAACCTTCTTTTGCTGCTTGACAATGCTCTGGGCCACCCCCATTCATGGATGACTTTCATCCCAATGTCAAAGTAGTGCATCTGCCACCGAATACTACCTTGCTCATCCAACCTATGGACCAGGGAGTTACAGTGACTTTCAAGCAATACTATTTACTATTCAAACTTTTCATCAGGCAGTAGAGGCGAGTGATGAATCAGGAAAAACCTTGCGACAATTTTGGAAGGACTGTAACATCTACAAGGCCATAAAAAACATTGACTTTGCTTGGCGTGAGGTTACAGCCGTCACCATGAATGGGGTTTGGAAGAAACTTTGCCTGCAGTTTGTTCACGATTTTCATGGATTTGAGAAGGTGGACGAGGAGTCCAAAGAGGTCTTAGCAACTTAGTGACCCTCAGCGAGAAGCTGAAGCTAGATCTGCAAGAGGACGACTTCATTGAACTCCTTGCTGTGCAACAAGAGGAGCTTTCTAATGAAGACCTGATGGAATTAGAGGCCCAGAAAAAGGACAAAGAGAGACAAGAGGAAGAAGAAGTAACTGAAGAACTGAAGAGATTCATGAAGAGGAAATGGCAAGGGGATTTTCTTTATCTGAGGAGGCACTGTTAATTTTTGAGGCACAGGACCTGAACGTAGAACGGTACACAAAGGTTGCAGCAGCCATTCAGAATGCAAGCCAGTGCTACTGGGTCACCTATGATGAGAAAAAAAAAAAGAGCTACTACCAGATATCACTGGATCACTTTTTTTCAAGAGGGTAGATAGAACTGAATCCAGCAAGGAACCAGAACCTGTGCCATCCACGTCAGGCATGAGTGAAACTTCAGCTTGCCCTCCGTCTCCTATTGCTGATGATCCTTCAGCTCTACCATGTCCAACCTCCTCTCTTCCAGTCAGTAACTCTTCCTGTCTGTTCACTTGGTGCCAGCCCCTGGACGCCAGCTGTTGTACTACACTACTGTACTTTTCCAGGATTAAAAATATTTTATTTATTTTTTGTGCGTTTTTTAAAATGTATTACTTGTGTGAAAAGTATTATAAACCTATTATAGCAGTACTATATAGCCGACTGTGTTAGTTGGGTACCTAGGTTAACTTTGTTGGACTCGTGAACAACTTGGACTTACAAACATGCTCTCAGAACGGAACTGGTTCCTCGGCAGGGTAATTACTCTATTTAGCTTTGAAACTGGTTAAAATAAAATTTTTATTGATTACTGGCAAATAAAGGAGAGAGAAAGGGAGATGAGAAATGGAAAGTGAAAAAGTAAAGAGTGGGAGTTTGAAGGGTTAAACATTTTTTTCTTCCCATTCATGTTTTTGTATACGTGTGTACGTATGTGTATATATGTGTGTGTAAGTTTGCATATGTATGCATGCGTGTGCACTCGTGTGCATGTATATGCATGTATGTGTGTATGTATGTGTGTGTTCAGGTGTATATGTGGATGTACCCACATACTCAGTTTGCTCTAAAAGGGAGAGACCACATAAAGTTTCAACTGGAAGACAAAAGAGGTTTAAGCGAATTTTTAAAACTGTACGTTAAAGGGAACGAGCTAGCGGAGAGCCAAGAACTGGCGGTCAGGAGGGGCCACGCATCAATCCGAGTCTAACCCCTCCTGACCCGCGCCCCTCCTTCCTGCACACACGACCCCACCACGGACACGACGCGGATGCTCGGCTGCTGTGCTTACCTGGACTCAGTTCTGGGGGGAATTTGTCACCAAACCCTTTCCCGGAGCCTAAGCGCATCTTCGTCAAAAATGCCTCCACTGAGACGACATTAAGATACCTCGTTGCCAGCCTCCTGTGCGGCCCTTCAGCCCTGGGAGGAGCCGCGTCTCCTCAGAGGCTGACTGACCGTCGGTCACCTCCATCTGGGTCGAAGCCGGATGCCCTGGAGCCAGCAGTGCCCGTGTGCGGACGCCTTCGCCTCGATACCCACCCTGGAGCCCCGCCCTCTTCAGTGTGCGCATGCGTCTGCGTGTGTGCAGTGTCCCTGCGCGCGTTTACCCTGCACATGCGGGTACCAAGCTACAGAAACGGGAGTGATGCTGGCGTGTGGTGAGACGAGGTAATGCCAAGATGTTGGAAGTTCAAAAATGACTTTTTTTTTTTTTTTTTTGCGGTACGCAGGCCTCTCACCGTTGTGGCCTCTCCCGTTGCGGAGCACAGGCTCCGGACGCGCAGGCTCAGCAGCCATGGCTCACGGGCCCAGCCGCTCCGCGGCATGCGGGATCCTCCCGGACCCGGGCAGGAACCCGCGTCCCCTGCCTCGGCAGGCGGACTCTCAACCGCTGCGCCACCGGGGAAGCCCTAAAATGACTTTCTTTTTTCTCCCCCAAAGTGATATAAAACGTGGGCATTTGTTTGTTTGTCTTTTTCCCGCAAAAGCCAGAGCTGTGAAAGATTCCTTTACTAATGGTTTAAAGAAATGATTAAACTTCAAAGGGAACCCACACACTTCTTTCCTGGGAATTTGTGGAAAATCCCAGAGAATTTACTTGGCGTTAAACGCACTGTCTTTCAGAATTCGTTCCGGAGAATCCTAGGGGCTAGGAAAGGCCAGTAAAGCAAGGTGATCCCGTGATTTCATCATGAAAAACCCTGTTTATGGGGAGCTCCTCTATATCTCTCTTCACACCTCACTCAGTATTTCTGTTTCCTTCCAAATTGAGGAGTTTAGTTTTACTTTGCAGGTCTTAAAATATGTTTTCACAGTTTTCCTGCCCACCCCCATTTTCTCTGTTCTCTTAGGTTTTAAAGAAATCAAAAATTGAAGAACTACCATATTTCATATATTACATCTCCCTATAATCCACAGAAAAACGATCACTACAGAAAATGGAATCCTGGACGTCCCTGTCTCTGAAAGATCACTAATCCTGGTTAATCCTACATCTGATGAAAGATGTGTCTGCACATGTAGAGGAAATTTGCTAAAGCCTCATCTAGGGATCAAAGGTCTTTAAGAATCAGAGCTGCAATGAAAGACAATGACAGAATTATTAAACATGACTACATTTCATCATAAAAGATTAATTATTTACTGTAGAATTAAAGGGCTAAAATGACATTAAAATCCATCAACCATTTTCATTTACCCAAGGCAAAAATTAAGCCGAAGAGCATCATAGTGACAAGGAACAATTTGGTCCTTTCTTTGGGCTTTTCTTTTTGTCTTTGGATTATAATTATTGATGATAATTGCATTCTTGCTGCAGAGATTAGGCAAAATAATAAAAATTTTGTCACAGAAAGTCGTTGTATAATTTGCTGCAGTTCAAATATTATGAAAATATGGATTAAGAAGTATCATATACTAAGACAATATTAATATATGAACAACTGTAAGAAACTTGAATTGTGTGTAATTTTACACATATATACATATTATTTAACTTATAGATTGCTCACCCAAACATATTTCGCAAATATCCACAGCTAATGCTTTATGGGGTGGACTACAAAGAGATTAAAATGTATGTCATTAGGGGCTTCCCTGGTGGCGCAGTGGTTGAGAGTCCGCCTGCCGATGCAGGGGACGCGGGTTCGTGCCCCGGTCCGGGAAGATCCCACATGCCATGGAGCGGCTGGGCCCGTGAGCCATGGCCACTGAGCCTGTGCGTCCGGAGCTTGTGCTCCGCAACGGGAGAGGCCACAACAGTGAGAGGCCCACGTACCAAAAAAAAAAAAAAAAAATGTATGTCATTAGAAATTTAACACATTCCTCAAAATGTTGCATTATAATTAATCATCTAAAAACACTTTAAATAAGATAAATTTTACCCCAAAAGAATGTTATAGTATTTCTGTCTTACATAATAGAGAGCCTCCTGAAAACTCCTTTGTACATTATCTTTTAAAATCACTTATATTTAGGTATACTTTACGTACAATATAATACAGACACTTGAAATGTACAATTTAATCAGTTTTGACAAATGTGTATACACATGTAGCCACCATCCCAATCAAGATATAGAATTTTTCCATCACTGCCAAAAGATCCCTCATCTCTTCCACAGTCAAAGTCTCCCCCATCCCTGGCCTCAGGCAATGACTTTTCATTGCTAAAAATTAAATGCTTTCCCTAGAGTTTTCTATAAATGGAATCATGTAGGATGTGTGACACTCTTTTCTGTTTGGCCTGGTTTGCTCAGCATAATTTTTTTGACATTCATGATGTTGAGTATATCAGTAGTTCATTCCTTTAATTACTGAGTAGAATTCATTGCACGAACATGACACAACTTGTTTCTCTTGTTCTCTAGGTGATGGGCATTTGTCTTGTCTCCACATTGGGGCTGTAATTCATGGAGCCTGTATGATCATATAGAAGTCTTTTCGTGCACATATGCTATCATTTCTCTTTGGTGAATGCCTGAGTGTGGAATTGTTGGTTCATATGGGAAGTGTACATTTCACTCTATAGAAACTTCGAGAAAGCAGTTAAAAGTCATTGTGACATTTACATTCCCACCAGAAGTGCGTGAAGAGCATTCTCATTATTCCCTGTCCTCACATATTTACACAAATACCATTATGCCATGATTCTAATAGCTATACAGCACATCTTGAAATCAGGTAATGTAAGTCCTCCAATTTTTTTTCAAGAACATTTTGGCTCTCCTATACTCTTTTAATTTTCTAAACCCTCCAGAATTAGTTTATCAACTAGTTGTTTAAACAGCTTGCTGAGATTTGTATTAGGATAGCATTAAATCTATAATTCAGTGGCTCTCAAAGACTGGTCCCTAGCAAGAAGCATTAGCCTCACCTGAGAACTTCTTAAAAATATAAATTCTCAATCCCCATCCCACGTCTACTGAAAGAGAAAATCTGGAGGTGACGCCTTTTCTTTGCACTTCTGTCATACATTTCATTGCCACAACTGATCTTAATCACAGAGAGCATTGCTATCTCTCCTTTAAATAGTTATTATTTTTTGAAAAGATTTTGAAAAGATTAAAAACACAGAAAAGTCTTGCATACTTTCTCTCATATATAACATTTCTGGTTTTATTCATTCCCTCGTGTACATTTGAGGTCTAATTGGAATCATTTTCCTAAGCCAGAGAAATTCTTTAAACGTCTCTTATGGTGTAGATCTGCTGGTGACAGCTACACTCAGATTTTGTTTATCTGAAAATACTTTGCTTTTCTCAAATAAATAACATTAGGTATGAAAGAAGAGACATTAGAACTGATACCACAGAAATACAAAGGATCGTTAATAAACTACTATAGACAATTATATGCCAACAAATGGACAAACTAGAAACAATGGAAAAATTTCTAGAAACAGACAACCTACCAAGACTCAGTCATGAAGAAATAGAAAATCTGATTAGACTGAATAAGTCTGGAAACTTAAGGAGCAATAAATCAGTAATCTAAAACCTTCCAAAAAGAAAAGTCCAGGACCAGATGGCTTCACTAGTGAATTCTACCAAACATTTAAAGAATTAATAACGGTACTTCTCAAACTCTTCCAAAAAGTAGAAAAGGAGAAAACACTTCCAAACTCATTTTATGGAGCCAGCGTTACCGTGACACTGAAACCAGGAAAGGACAGTATAAGAAAAACTTTATAGGCCAGTATCCCTGATGAAAATATTTGCAAAAATCCTCAACAAAATATTAGCAAAATTCGATAGTACATTAAAAGGATCATCCAGTGTGACCAAGTGGGATTTATTCCTAGGATGCAAGGATGGTCCAACATATGCATATCAATGCCATTAATAGGGAATAAATTCCCCTACTTGGTTTGGTCACAAGTGAAAGAAAACCCAATAGTGGTTTAAGGAAATTAGGAATTTATTTTCTTCCATGTACAATTCCAGGAGAATGCAGTCCAGAGAGATGCACTGTGTAACTATTTTTGTGGAACTGAAGTGTCAGGGACCTTGTGGAACTGAAGTGTCAGGGACCTTGGCTTCTTGGGTTTTTGTTCCCAAGTTAACTTTGTGGCCCAAGATGGCTGCCAGGGTTCCAGCCATTATGTCCTCACTCTAGCAAGTGGGAAAGAAGAAGAAGATAAAGGGCAAGACATCTTTCTCCCTTAAGGACACCATGCAGAAGTTACCATTCAGGTTTACAGGTTATTGTCCAGAACTGAGTACCGTGGCCACACTCAGCTACCGTGGTGGAAGGTAAATGTAATCCTTCTTGGTGGATGGGCACATAGCCAGCTAAAAATTGGAGGTTCTATTACAGAAGAACAGAAACACATTGGAGAACACCTAGCGCTCTGAATTGATGCATTCACTCTTTCATACACTTTTTACCAGTTTGGCTGGAAAAAAAATACTCTAAGTACATTATGTGTGTCTCTGACTAACTAAGCAGAGGATGCTAACATGATTTCATGTCTTCTCAGTCGTGACTGCCTGTTGACCCACGAGCTGGACCCAAGCAATCGGAGGCTCCTCACCCCTCCCTGTCCTTGGAATGTATGTTCTACCCACCGTTCCCATTTTAGGAACCCTTTCAAGGGTGCAGCCGTGAGAGAGTAATGTGGTGTTGAGACCACCTGGACTGAACGCGTGACTGAACCTAGGTAAGGCAGCTAGACAGACTGTTAAGATTTGGTGGGTGGATGCAGAGACCTAGCCATCTTGCAGTAACCGAGAACAAGCCTCCTACATAAGTTCCCTTGCTTGTCGCACCTGCCACCTACCAATCTGGAGTGGCTGCCTCTTTCTTTGGTCTCTCCTTGTCTCTGTACAGAGGCCGGTTTCAGATTTCACCCTGGAGGCTCTGGAGGTTGTGAACCAACACTCAGTTCTCAGTGTTGTTACACTTGCATCAGTGAGCATCAGATACTTAGGTAGTAGCGTCAGCTACACAGCTGTGTTTCTCTGTCTGTCTTACATCGTGGAACCAGGATTCTCTGATACGATGCCCTTATTTCAAGACCACTTCCACTGGAGGCAGGATAGCAATGCCAGGGCTCTTCTTCCCATAAGCACATCTTGTTACCACCTAGATAGACAGATAAACCACTGCTCTGCTGGAGTAAGAATAATGCTTTGTTTCTGGATCGCACATTTATTGGAATGGAGATCACTCTTTGGTGCAGGTGTTGTCATCAGATGGTGCTGGGCAGATCTCAGATCCAGTGTGTCCTAGTCACGCAGCCAGCATGGTTAGCTCATTATTCTAGTACATTTCCTCCCACCTCTGCTACCTGTTACCCAGCATCCTGGTACTTCCTGCTATCTGAACATTTCAGCCAAGCCCCTACTCTTGTAGGTCAGCTGCAACTCTGATTTGCAAGAAACGTAAGTTCAGCTAAAAGTAGCTTAAGCGCAAGGAGATTTTATGCATTCATACCATTGATTTATTCAACAGACACTGACTATGTGTCCAGCACTGTGCTCGGTTCTAAAGATAGTGCCGTGGACCAAATTCCTAACCTTTTATGGGGGATTCAGACAATAAGCAAACACATGTATACATAGTATAGCATCAGGAAAAGGTAGATAACATTTTATGAAGAAAAATAAAGCCAGGGAAGCAGATTTTTAAATTGCCTTGGGGGCGCACAGAAGGACTCTCATCCGCTGAGAGGAGCTGGGACGCTCCAGAGAGCACCCAGGGACGCAGCCACGCCTGAGGACTGAGCTGGACCCTGGATCTCAGCACAGTTAAGACACGTTGTCCTGGCTGGCTTCCTTCTGTACATCTGCTCCATGCTTGTCTGTCTCTTCTGCAGACTTTCTCCGATTCTCAGGGCCACAGGGCCACAAACAGGGCATAGAATATAAGTTTCCACGTTTTACCTCTTATGATTTCAGCCACCAGGAAAGATTACCCTGCCGTTATTGTGTGACCTCTTGATTACAGGGTCCAATATTGACCATTCTAGATTTAAACCTGAGACCACCGTGTTCTCCAGATTTGATGCCAAAATTGTCTGTTTGCTTATCCGTGATCAGGAATATCAGTTTCCTGACCTTCCCACGACTCCCCTAGGAAGCAATTCTATGATCAGATTTCCACTTCATTAATGTTAATTTTAGCTCATATTTGTTAAGTGCCCACCATACACCATTCTATTCTAAATGCTATTTGTAAATGATCTCACAACACATATATGCTTTGTGTGAAATGTCTCAGCTCTCTAGAACCTTGTCTACTTGTGACTGAGTTTTGCTGTAGATGGCTGCAGCTACTCTTAAGTCTGACGTAAAATAATGACTTACTGTATTTTTTCAGTTGAAATTTAAAAAAAAAGTGATATGGCATTTACCTGTCTTGGCTGCAAAGTGGTCTAGTGTATTGTCACAGACTCAGAGGCTGGAGCTGGCTTGGATTCCCTGTTTCACCAGTTACTGGCCACACAAACTGAGTCAGGTTGTTTACCCTTGCGCCTCTCATTCTTCAAAGGTGGGAGCACAGTACCTGGCCGACAACAAGGGCTCCTGGTGGACGAAGTACCATCGGAAAATTCCTCCCTGTCCGTGATGCTGATTTGAGTCAAGATCAAGCCAGTAACTGCCCTGCCACCACCTATTGGCAGCTCCCCGATACTACATTTAAAATTATAATTTAGGGCGAAAGAATGTGTCTGCTACCTGCTCAAGAGATGCTAGCCCTTTAAAGTTCAGACAAAGAAGGCCTATACCATCGCCCACCCTCTTTGTGGGGCAGAGATGCAAGGCTTCTTGCACAAATCCCAAATTCCTCCAGGCTTTTCAAAATGTGTCTGTGGTTGCAATAAATGAACATTGGCTAATGAAACATCTTTCTCCTCAAGTTTGCCATCTCTTCCCACTGACATCAAAGTTAAGAAAAGCCAGATTTAAAGAGGGTTTTATGGATACAAAAGAAAACACAGTGATGCAAGAGCTCCAGAGCCAAGTAGAGAATTGGAGCCGGAGGCTCGTAAAAAATTGTTCTAAGAACTGGGCAGAGGACTTTGCCCTGTCAGGGAGATCAGGGGAGGGAAGGCCAGGAGAGAGGCCTACAGAGTTTTGTCGTGTTTCGTACCACTGGCTCGCAGGATATAACGGGGAACAGTAGGGCTTGGGCTGCGGGCCCCTGACCCCGTCCCCGAGGGGCCCCATAAGAGGGAGTCAGAGCCGGCCCCTGGGCACTGCTGGGTCTCGCAGCTCTGGGTGGACACGTTCTGTCCAGGGTGGAGTTTCCTGTGTGCCCTCTCCGATTTCGCTTTTTGAAATGAATCACATCTCAAGGGCAAGCCAACTACTTTTCTCCTGCCTTGTGCTTTTCTCCAACTGGGGAGACCAAAGCACGTGTCAGATGGTCTTAGATCAGAAACCAAAAAAACAAAACAAACAAAGCAGGACATGATCAGACACTCAAAGAAACTGAAAAAGGCTACCAAATTATTTTAAATGTGCAAATATTTCCCAAGAGGAAGGTATTGTTTTTGTAAAGGGATCTGTGCTTATGGAAGAAAAAGTATTAGGACATCTGCCTTGTTGAGGAAGAAGAAAAATAATCTTTCTGTCACATATTTTTAATAAGCTGAGCCCCAATAGAGAGTGGCTGCAAATCTGAGCACTTTTCACTTTATGAGGTTTCTTTTGGCTCTTTAAACTTTTAGGAAATAAAATATTTACAAACAGTCCAGGACTCATAAGCTAGATAAAGCTTAAAGGAAAATTTTTTTTCTTCAAATAAAAAAAATCAATTCTGGAAAAAAAAAATCTGTACTTTAGTTACAATACTTGTAATCCCATACTCATGATCAATTATGAGCAGAGCTGAGGCAGTGTCTGAAAATGCCTGCTTGGGGATTTTAACACTTTGGCACGGGTGGACAATGAATAAAAAATATGTCTCTAATCTGCTTTGCACACACACACAATTCACTGTATTGAAATACTTTATATTCAATAAAATGCACCCATTTTGAGGGTATGGTAAAATAAGTTTTGGAAATCTCTGCAACCTTGTAATTACAATTCCAAACAGGCTATAAAAGAGCTACATTGTCCCCAAACTCCCATGTCAAGTTTCTAGTACTCAGCCCCTCTGGTTTAGGCAACCATGGATCCTGAATTAGTCCTGCAGATCAGAAAGTTCCTCATTAAGAGGAATCAGACAGAACGTGACTTCTGTGCCTTGCCTCTTTCACTCAGCATAAAGTTCTTGGGATCCACCTGCACTGCTACACATATCAGCAGTGTATTATTACAGTTTTGTACTGGATCATATTCCTCTATGAATAGAGCATAATTCATCAATTCATGTTTATCCATTCATCTTCCAATGAACATTTCTACTCTTTCCAACTTATTCTGAAGGAAGCTGCTATAAACATTCACGCACAATTCTTTTTGTGGACTAATTTTCTTTTCACTTGGGTAAATATAAGGAGCGAAACTGCAGTTATAGGAAATTGCCAAACAGGTCAGCGGTTGTACTGCTTCATTTTATACCTTCACACAATGTAAGAGCATTCCAGTGGCTCCATGCTGTCACGATACGTGGTATTATCAAGCAGTCATTTTTATTTCAGCCATTCTAAGGGTTCCTTACTTCATTGTGGCTCAATTTACTATTCCCTGAGGACTGGTGATGTGGTGCATCTTTTTTATGTGCCATTAGTATATTTTCTTTTGTGAGAGTTTATTCAACTCTTTTTTTTTTCCAATTTTTATTTGGTTGTTTCTCTTTTTATTGTTGACTTTAAGACTTTAAAACTTCCTTATATGTGCTGAATACAAGTCCTCTGTCAGATATCTGCACCAATAATATTTTCTTTCACTCTGTACATTGCCTTTTCCTTTTCTTAACATCATCTTTTGAAGAACAGAAGGCTTTAATTTTCATGAAGTCAAGTTTAGCAGTTTTCCTTTTGCCATTAGTCTTTTTGTGTAGTTTTTACTACACAAAGTTGGCACTTTTAGGAAATTTCCTATGGTTTCTTGAGAATTTTTATCATGAATGGGTGTTGAAGTTTGCATTGCTCTTTCTGCATCTGTTGGTTTCAACTGGCTGCAGGTGGGGCTACGGAGGAACTACACCGTTTCTGAGAAGCACAGAACAGGACCGGGTGCTTGTGCTCCGGACTCCCGCTTCGTCCCGGCCTTCAGTTTCACACTAGTGCTTCCATTTCACAAACCAGGGGGTCACCAGTTGGCAAAGGAGCAGAATTAAGACCCTTGAATTCAGAGCAGAGCAAAGAAAAAGATGGGGGCGGGGTGGATCTGAGAGCAGACACAGCCCTGAAATCAGCATCCCTGTCATCTATGAACATAAACTGTCCCAAGTCTGGGCCACATTCCTCACGGGGGCACAGACCCTGGGAGTGTGTGTGGGCGTTGAAGAAGCCATTAAGATCATGTGTCCTGTTTCAGGTGGCAGATACATGTTTAGATTCATAAGCTATCGTGACACCAAAGGGCACATGAGAAACTGCCCAGAGGCTGAATCAGTTACACATGCTGTGACTACACTTTAATTCAGCCTGGTTTCCCACATCGAAGGACTTAAGACTACAATGTAGGAATCATTAAGCATTTAAAAATATTATCATTTATTTTATTATTAAAATAGTCATTTGTAAAATGTACATGACTTTTAAACACCGTGAAAGTGAAAAGAAATTTTCTTCCTCTCAGGATGTAATCCTCACCCACCAGGCCTCACTCTCCATGTCAAGGCTCAGACAAGAAATAGTAAACATAGGTTTGGCCTCAGTGAATTTACCAATTTAGTGTGGGAGGTAGGGGGGAGTAACAAACACATTTTTAAAACACATATATGAAAAAAAATCTGAAACAAATACTTAACTATTTAGGGACCTTGCCTTTATTAGGTGCTTGCTAAAGACCCCAACAAATAATTCTTGATTACCCGCTATTTGCCAGGCCTGGTAATAAATGTTATAAGTCAGTTGCATTAAGGATGACAGTCTGCTTCTTTGTGGGCCTGTCTCCTACGTTAGAGTATATCTAAGGATAGGAGTTCTGCCTTATTTATCTTTTCAATTTCCAGCATTTAGTTCAGTGTCTGACCAGGGCAGAGTACTCAGTAAATATTGCAGACCCAATGAATGGCTGTCTACTGGAAACTTGCTTACCTCGATGTACTTTGTCGCTTTACTTTGTGTCCGTGTGGCTCTCCTGGCCACCATCACACCCCCTCTCCCCACCCGGTATCTATAAATAATTGTGTTCTTCACCCTATCCTAAACCAGTCTTTTACAATGAGGTCCCCTGATTAAGCTCTGTAGCAAACGAAAAAAAAAATCAATCAACCAACCACTGCCCCCAGCACAAACACACATGCATACAAGCAAAATTAGATTTTTTAAAATCCCAGCAGAATAGTCTGAAAACCTGTGAAATGTGAAATCCCCCAGTTGCCCCACTGCTGCTGATGTCACTACCAAGCTTACCTGAACTCACCCTGCCCTCGGGCTGTGCAGGCCCAGCACCTGGCCCGTGGGTCCCGGTGGATCGGACTTAAGGCAGGAGCCCCTTGCCACACACGTCTCCGTCCAGAGGGGGTCTGTCTCACCACCCTACACAGAGCACAGAGCCAGGGAGTGCAGGCTCACTTTATTTCTTAGGAGTTCCCCTTCAGGGATTGAATATTCATGGAGCCCACTTTCTTGACAGATTGTTCTGAAAAGAAAACAGATCCTCCTACTCCAGAAACAGGGCAAGTGGGGTTAGGAGGCGGAGGTCAGAGAATGAAGGCTGGAGCCCTCTGGAGGGCCAGTCCCAGCCCGGTCTGGCTTTGTTCTTGGCATCTTTTAAGCCTCTAAAGAGCAAGATGAAGTAGCAATACTTGAGGGCTCCACGGGAATTGCGTCTGGATCTCTCCCTCTTTCTTTGCTGCCCTAGAGCAGAAGGTCACTAGACACTGCGTGAGCTCTGCCCTGGGTGGTCCCTACCTTTGCCTCCCAGACGACGATTCGTGTTTCTTTCTGTTTCCATAGAAGGGGCAAGGAAGGAAAATTCAAAAGAACTGGCAATCTGTCCTTTGGATACAGCGACCTTTCTAAATAAGCATTCAGCCTTTGGCACTGCAGCCTACAAGCATTTTTCCCTTTGTTGTGGATCTTTTTAAAAAGCCACACACAGAAGTAAAACGAGAGGCAAATTTGAAAATACATTCATTTTGGTTATTTCAAGTGAGGTCCAGTAGTTAGGCAACCCAACCAAGACATGCTCGTATTAATTTATGGTAGAAATAAAAATGGGTTTTTTAAACATTAAGCAAAGAAACGATGCTTTCACTTACTTAATAAAAAATGTGTCCATAATAAAACCCTTAATAGGATAAAAGGGAAAATGATTAATACCCATAAGTATGTGTGTGTGTTTGTACAGATCTGTACCTTCAAGGATGGACATGTGCACAGGTATTTGTGTTTTAGTGTCTTTTTTTTTTTTTTAATCGAAGTGACCAATTAATTACTTGGTGGTGTTTATACTGCACGGGGAAGGTCAGCCGGGCACAGCTTGCTGTTGGACAGTCTTCTTGCAATTTAAGAGAAAAAAGCAAACCTTCTGTTTGAACTCCAGAATGTTCCACGCAGGCTCGGCCGTTGTAAACTTACTAGGATAAATCACTCCTACATTGCTGCATTGTTATTGTGGTATTGGGCAAAAATATTTGGCAGGCATTTCAAAGTAAATGCTTCCATCAAATGACGACAGCTAAGAGGAAAATGCCAAGACGAAAGCAAGTGCATACTTTGCTATGAAAGAAAGTGTTTTTCTAATGGAATATTTAATAAAATGAATTGTAGTCATACCTTCATCTAAGTAGAATGGTGGTAACTTTCTTTAGGAATAAGAGGAAAGGTCAATTCTGATATGAAGTATTTTTCATTAAGACATTAACTTTAAAAATAACACATGTAAACATCGACAAAATCTGCAGAATAGAATGAGAAGAGGTTGTCAGTTCAGTTCAGTCATGATAAATACCCAATTCTACTTTGGAATTCCTCCCTGGAAATATAAATTGATTTTCCTCACAGCAAGAATGTGGTATGAGTTCGAACATAGAAAAACCCAGATTTATTATTATTGTTATTATTATTGAAGCATGTTGCCCTACCAGAGCTTAGGTGGGTCCAGATTTCCATTATAAGTTGCTGTTTTCATAAGGACTTTATAACTTGGATGTGACAATTGGCTTTAGCCTTTAACTTGGTAAATAGCATCTCAGCCTGGGGCAGGCTTTCCCCTCCTCTTAATAACACCAAAGGCAAAAATCAGGCAAGACAGCTGCATTTTTTCCCCTTCAGCTTTGAAGTAAAAGTTAGGAAGATATATATGAATGTCAAATAAAGATCAACTGGACTTATTTTTTTAAGTTTTTATTTAAAAATATCTACTAATTGAACAGTTCTTTTTTTTAATTTCAGGGAAAATAAAAAATTAAGTTCCCCAAATGAGTAGTTTTTATGTGACATAATTTATCTTCATCACAATTTGTATTTTTATTCTGATCTATATGATTATTATTCCACATCAAACACCTTGCCTGTTTGTACCACATCTTTTAGGAATGTAAAATTAAGTAGATTAAAAGATATAAAAAACACCTCAAATTTCAACTAATTTCCTAATTTGAGCACTCCAATGGGATCATTCAATGCTGCATTATCTTCTCAAAATGGAGACTGTGTTTCAGTTTCGAGGTTAAATTAGGTTTTCCTCTTCCATATTTGTTTATTTCAAATAAGTTCATGTTTCTTAACCTTGAGGAAACCGAATTGTTTTGAATGTTTTCCGTTTGAATGTGATTTTACCCTAGCTGAGCAACCTCTAAGGCAAGCTGACGTCTGGAGGGGGAGGGATGGAGGTGGAGGGGCTTGTGTGTATCTGGGAAACAGCAGAGCTATGCTTGTGCCCGTCTCACCTTCTGGATCTTCTCCTGGACCCCCTGCTCCAGTTGACTCATCTAGATGCCCACGCAGGGACCGTCTCCCTCTGACACCTCACTCTGAATACGATTCTATGGACCCCAGCATTTGGTCCTCAGCCGTAATTCATTTTCTTGCTCCCAACAAGGAAACTATTATCCCAGACAAGAGGATAGCCAGCCTTCCTGTCCAGGCCAGGCGTGGAGCAGAAATCCTGATTTGATGCCCTGGCTACCCTTTTTCATCAGTAGGTTTATTATGTCTTGTTTTGGTTTTTAATCTTGCATGGGCCATGAACCCACTTGATAATCTAAAGAGGGCTAGGAACTAATTTCCAGGAAAAAAAATGCATATTTGGAGGAAATCATCCCTCTAGCTTTAGGGGATTCGTGGATATTCTGAAATTCACTCATAAACTATTAAATCCATACGCCCCCCTAAGAAACTGTTCTATATACTACCCAACAATCATAACACCATAATCAAATGATTATTCACATCTTCTCTTCCTCAGCTTTACAATTTCCTTATCACTCTGCTGAAACCCTATTTCACCGAGAAAATAGAAACAAACAGAAGAGGTCTTCCATGAACTCCCACCTTCGAGCATCTGCATCTACCTGCGCTGGCTGCTCTCCTATCTCTGCGGCTGAGTTCTCCGGGCTCTGAGCTACCCTGAGCTCCTCCACTTAATGCAAGGCTCAGACCATTTCTCACCTATTCCCCGATCACCGCTCCAGCAATTTGCTAATCTCTCCACTGTCTCCTCCATTTCACCCTCTATTGAATCAGCTTGTTAACAAGTTGTTCTTTCTCCCCCTTAAAAAAGAAATGAAGCTTCCCAGGTGGCGCAGTGGTTGAGAGTCCGCCTGCCAATGCAGGGGACCCGGGTTAGTGCCCCGGTCCGGGAAGATCCCACATGCCGCGGAGCGGCTGGGCCCGTGAGCCATGGCCACTGAGGCTGCACGTCCGGAGCCTGTGCTCCGCAACGGGAGAGGCCACAGCAGTGAGAGGCCCGCGTACCGCAAAAAAAAAAAAAAAAAAAAAAAAATGAAAACAGGCAAATAAAACCCTCAGCTCCATCCCCTCATTCTAACCCACCCTCCACCCCTGGCTTCAGGAAACTCCTTGACAGTGATGCCTCTGCTCCTTTCCAATTTTCTGTTTCTTCCCATTTCCTCTTGTTTTTCAAATTAATTTCTATTGGAGTACAGTTGCTTTACACTGTTGTGTTAGTTTCTGCTGTGCAGCAAAGTGAATCAGCTGTACACATACATATATCCCCTCTTTTTTGGATTTCCTTCCCATTTAGGTCACCACAGAGCATTAAGTAAAGTTCCCTGTGCTATACACTATGTTCTCATTAGTTGTCTATTTTATACATAGTGTCAAGAGTGTATATATGTCAACCTCAATCTTCCAGTTCATCCCCCACCCCCCCACCTTCTCCCTTGGTATCCATACGTATGTTCTCTGTGTCTGTGTCTCTTCTTCTGCTTTGCAAGTAAGATCATCTTTAGCATTTTTCTAGATTCCACATATATGCATTAATATATGATATTGAACAAACCATTCTACCCCCCCAAACCCAATCATTCTGCCAAAGTCTCTCTTGTCGAGGCCACCCGTGACTTCCACGTTACTGCATCCGCCAGCCACTGCTCAGGCGTCAACTTGCTGGACGACGTAGGAGTTCCCATGTGTGAGCCCTCTCCAACCAGAACCTCCCCTTTTCACGCCCAGCTCTCAGAAGAGCATGCTGTCTTGGTTTCCCTTGTACTCCTCAGTCTCCTTGAGGATTTCTTCTTTATCCCCCTGACCGCTAATAATAGAGCAGCTCAGTGTCTAAGCCTTGGACCTCTTTCCGTTTATGATCTCCATTTGCGCTCTTGATGACTTCATAAATTTTATGGCTTGAAGTTCCATCTGTGTGTCGATGACTTGACAATTTGAAAGCACAGTCTAAATCTTCCCCGTATACTCCTTTTTCCCCCTAGTATCGATCACTCTCTGACATGCTAGAAATTCTATTTTTCTATCCAAGTGTCTTTTGCCTTCCCTAGAATGTAAACACTGGGAGGGCAGGAACTGTGCATCTTCCTAGCTGCTGTGTCCCCACCCTTAGAACAATAGCTGACAGGAAAAGAGACAATAAGTATCCATTGAATAAGTTGATAATGACAACAATTATTTCTGATTTTTAAATTAAAAAAAAAAATCAATGAGTTCCTCCTCTGTGGCTGACACTGGTGAATTTGCTCACTAATTTCACACTATCCACACTTAACACCTGGAGACGATTCTCGTGCTTTGACATTTACAGATGAGTCAGCTACAGATAGTTGAACTCAGAGCCCTGAAAAGTACTGTCCTGGGGCCAGATCCAGACCACTTCCTGTTATTTTCTGACCCAGGACTAAAAGTTAACATTTTCAGGGACTTCCGTGGTGGCACAGTAGTTAAGAATCCGCCTGCCAATGCAGGGGACATGGGTTCGAGCCCTGGTCCAGGAAGATCCCACATGCCTCAGAGCAACTAAGCCCGCACGCCACAACTACTGAAGCCCATGCACCTAGAGCCAGCCCGTACTCCCCAACAGGAGAAGCCACCGCAGTGAGAAGCCTGTGCACCACAACCAAGAGTGGCTCCCCCTCGCCGCAAGTAGAGAAAGCCTGTGCACAGCAATGAAGACCCAAAGCAGCCAAAAATAAATAAATAAATAAAAATTTTTTTAAAGTTAACATTTTCAAATGGATAAAAAAAATTCAAAAGAACAGTAAGATTTTATGACCCATCACCTAAACTTCAAATTTCAGTGTCTCTAAATAAAGTTTTATTGGCACACGGCACACTGACCTTGTTCATGCACTTTCCCACAACAGCAGCAGAGCTGAGCAGGTCTGCAGAGACTGTGCATCCTCAAAGCCCCGGTTATTTCTGTGTGGGCCCTTGGCAGGAAAATGTGGCAACCCCTGAGTTAGAGGACTCATCTAAAGTCAGGCATCCAGTAAAGGAGAGGTGGATTCTCACGTGGATACTTGGCTCTAAGTCTGTGTTTTCTCACGCTCCATGATTCTCTGTGTCTTTTCTAAAGTTGCAAACACTTAAAACAGTTTCTTGAAATAAAGCTTATGCCTGTCTTTCAAAATCATGTATAGGCCACAGAGCTTGTTCAGGAAGAGATGGTCGTGATGTGAAACAGAGGATGGGGAGTAGCTTGTTGCACATATGCTCATCACCAGCTTTATGGTCTCACAAAGTGCCCTGGGAGCAGAGGGGTGGGGTGCGTGTTCTGGGCAGTAGTCCAGTCTACCCAGGGCTGGGGTCTCCACACTCCAGGATGCCCTTCCAACCCCAGGAGGGAGGGGTGCTTCAGTGGGCATGTGCCCAGGGATGAGGGAGCAAAGAGGGAAACTGACCCTGATGGAAAAGAAGGAAAGGTCACTTCCTGAGGGCAAGACCAACCCACCCATTTCCTGGTAGGCCGGTTCTTCACTTTAATGTTAAACGAAGACAGAGAAAGCTGGCTCTGTTTAATACCCTCCCTGCTGAAGCCGTGAAAGCATGGACTGTTAGACCTGGGCTAGCATCCCTGCTCCACACACAATCAGATGAAGGACCTTGGGAAATATTTAACATCTCTTTATTCTATTTATAACATCCATTTGACAGTCCTTAGGCTTATCTGACTTCTCTATAAAATGGCTATAAATATAATCCCTAATCCCTAAGTTTGCTGTGATTAAATGGCTCTAAATTTCCTGACATGTTACCTAGAACATGCTGATTCAAAATGATCACTTTTGCTCATTATTATTTTTTTATCACTAGTGAGAAGAAACTTTTGGGAATTTTTCTTGCCTGTTTTTGTGACACTACTGTGAAATTGATAAAGGGAAAAATATAGTTCAACAAATGGTGATGGAAGAATTGGTTCTTCACGTGGAAAAAAATGACAATGGATTTCCTACTTCTTACCATTCGCAGAAATCAACTCCAGATGGATTAAGAACTTAAATGTCAAAAGTAAAACTTTAAAACTTCTAGAATAACATATAAAGGAACAGCTTTATTACCTCAGGGTAGAGAAATACTTTTCAAACGTGACATTAAAAAATGCCAGACATAATGAAAAAGAATTATATCTTTGATTATATTTTTAAAACAATTTCAAATCTGTTTATCAAAAAACATCTTAAGTAAGGCAAAAGGCAAGCTACAAACTGGAGAGAAATAGTTGTGACACTTAAAACCAACAAAGGACTAGTATCAAGAATGTGCAAAAAAAAAAAAACCCACAAAAACCCTTTTTTCAAAGGAATAGGAAAAAAAAAGTACACGAGAGAAAACTGAACAAAGCACTTTTCAGAAAAGCAAGTGTGAAAAAAAGTGTTTCACAGTTGAAGAAACACTTATGGGGAGCAAACGTGAAAACACATATGAAGTCGCTAAAGAAATGCAGATCAAAATAAAACAAAATGTCCTCTTCAACACCCCTCTAGCTTAGGAAGATTAAGGAGTCTGACCATACGAAATGTTGGAAAGGATATGGATCAATGGGAGTTTTTATGCATCTCTAGTGGGAGTGTAAAGTACACAATCACACGGAAAACATTTTGACCTTATTTTGTGAAACTGAACATCTGCATACCCCATGAGTCTGTAATCCCATGCCCAAGAGTGGACCCAGGTATGTGTCTATCAAGGGTCATACCATGAATGCTCACAACAGCCCTTTTCTTAATTAGCAAAAACTGTAAATAGCCCAAACACCTATTCAAAAAAATGATAAATAAGTTAAAATATACACACCCAATGGAACATTACAGAGCATTAATGAGAGAATGAGACCTCACACAGCAAAGTAGATTGATCTTTGTAAAGTCACCGTCTGAGTCAGCTTCAGCTGCTACAACAAAAATACCACAGTATTGGGGGCTGAAACAACACACATTTATTCCTCACAGTTCTGAAGGCTGAGAAGTCCAAGATCAAGGTGCCGGGCAATTCAGTGTCTCCTGCAAGCTGTCCTCCTGGCTTGCAGACAGCTGCCTTCTGGATGTGTGCTCACCTGGCCTTTCCTTGGGTGTGTTCATGGATGGGGAGGGGGAAGCTCTGGAGTCTCCCCCTCATTTTAGAAGAGCACTGATCCCCTCATGGGAGCCCCACCCTCATGACTTCATCTCAACTTAACTACCTCCCAAAGGCCTCGCCTGCTAATACCATCACTTCAGGGGTGTGGGCTTCAAAATATGAATTGTGAGGGGACACAAACATTCAGCCCATAACAGTCACATTAAGTGAAAAAGCAAATACCAGGAGGAACTTGCAGGGAATACCCAGAAGCACATAAATTTAAAGGTTGTATTGTTTAGGCCATAAAACGGGATGGGAAGAGCACATAAGTTAATGGGGAAGTGCAAGGTCTTTGATTAGGTAGAGGTTCACTGGGGTTTAATGTATTATTAAATGAGTGCGTGAATGAAAATAAATAGGTAAGTGAAAGGGAGCTATGCATGGGCTCAGGATTCTAGTGTGATAGGATGCCATGAACCCCCGATTATGGTTAATTCAATACTTGAGATCCAAAGAAACAGAGGGAGAGAATGGACAGAAATTGGTGAACTTCAGACCATTAATTCCAGACAAAAGCACAATTTCCCCAGAGAGTTTCAGCTGGAGCTGGTTGAGCATTTAGCAGACATGCAAGGACTTTTTGCAGGCACTGCTGTCACCACAGGAGCCACTCAGCAGACCTACCTGCTTTCATGACTCTTTCCTTCCAGAGGAGGAAGAGCCTGAGGGAACAAGGAAATAATAATATCACTATAAGAATGAATTTGTGAATCAAACTAGGGCCAAGTCCACCTTCACTTAGACAAAGATGGGGAAGGTGACGGCCATAGGTCAGCGTGTCTCCCTACCCTCCTTCCCAATTTCATTTTTATGAGCGTTCGGAAGATCTCAAAATCACAAACTTTCTGTCATCTTCCTGTCCTAGCTCTTCACCAGAAGTCTCTAAGGAAATATTCACCCTGAAGTGTGGACCCCTGAACTCAATTTTCAAGTCATTACAAGTCAGAACAACTTTTTTTGCACGTGAGTTGCAGACTCCTAGGAACAGGAATTCATAACAAAAACACAAGAACCCTAGGATTTTCTGGTTCATTACCTTTGGGTGGATCCATAAAAACTTTACAGTGGAGACAAAAGTAAGCAATGAGCCAGTAGACGGAGCCCACTGAGCAGCGATGATAAATGACCTCCGAGTGCAAGTAACACGACCATCCACAGCTTGGTGCAGACTCTGCACCTCCCCTCAACCCTCCCTCCCCCACCCCCAAGAAGGCTGTTCTGGATTAAGGAAGGGTGGGTTTTCTCCCCCACCCCTTCCCTACCACCCACAACTGTACACAGTTGACTAAATGGGCCTTTGACTCGCGGGATCAGCAATTATAAGTGACTATCTGGCCAAGAGACCGCCAACTAAACCTTGTCCAAGGGAAAAAGATTTTTTCCTGGATAAGCAAATTCAATACCCAGGTGAACAGTTAATTTCCCACACAAAGTGTGTGGACGCACTAAAAGCAGGCTTCCTTTTGTTACGTAGGGTGGCCACATAATTTATCATCTCGACTGGAACATCTTTGAGCCTGAGACGGGGCACTTAATAAAGCGGGTGACATCTCCCTGAGCTGTGAGGCTAATTACGCTGTCGTAACCAAACCAGTCAGTTTCTTTCGTCCCTGGCTTCCACTTTGGGGGCTGCCCACTGCAGAAGGCAAAGAGACAATATTGAAAATGTGACTTCATTTTTGACAGAAATGTGTTGGTTTATTTAGGTTCAGTACTTGACCATCGTTCTGATAAAACTTTATCTTGAAGACAACTTTTTTGGAAATGGTATTTCTGTGTAATCCAAAATGTGTAAATATGCACATATTTGTAAGACCGAAAAAAATACCCATGCGTGTCAACAGTGTTTAGTGCTTGGATATGGGTGATGGGTCATTTAAAAGTTCTTTTTATGCATTTCTTTCAATTGATCTAAAAAAGTATTATATTTATATGTTGTGTTTAAAATGTCTCCTCCTATTCTCCCATTCTGTCTACAAATCTTTTCATAAATCAAATTGCTTGCAGTGAGTAGCTAGCGAAGATCTGTCGAGGATATCCACATTCTTACAGCATCTTCAAGATGATGAGGCTTTGGGATTCATCTCTGATAGGACCCTTTCCTCGCAATTTGTGAAAACTGTGAATTTTTCTCTTTTGTGAAAACCCTGGTTCAGAACCATGTGAGATCAGAGCTAGAGAACTAGATCCTTCTGCAGGCATGTACCACATGACATCTGTGCTGGTGTTCATTTCCTCTGGCAAAAGTGAACAGCAAAATATTCACATGCAAACGACTGGGCCTTTTGAGTTTCATTTCCCCTGACGGTACAGTACCTGGACGTCCCATCCAGTGTCAATGAGAAACCCCCAACAGAGTGGGTTTCTTAGCAGGGCTCTTAAACAGCAGAGTATTAACAAAGAACCCATTCCTACAAAGAAAGCATCCAAAGTCACCTGGTGCCCTGGACAAAGTCAGAGGTCTGTCAGATAAGATGGAACATTCTAAAGCTTCAAGAAGATATTTTATCTGGCCTTGAAATGGATGCTTTTCATTGAAATGATTTGAAAATACTACTTTCCTTTGAGTGAAAGCTAAAATGGGACAATGGAATATGTGGTTTTCCTGTGTGTATTTTAAAAACGCGCATCTGGAGAGATGCATCATTACAAGCGTGTCGCTGACGACGGTGCTGGGCAGACGCGGTGGAAGGGTCCGGCCGCCCGGCCACAGCTCCCGGGCTGTACCACGTCTCCTCAGGGTGGCCACCCTATTTTTGTGCCACAGAACAATGGGAAAAGACTGTGACTGTAAACTCCCCCCCCCCCCCCCCCCCCC